>VZRO01006633.1:21623-67193 GCA_013397915.1 Daphoenositta chrysoptera
GGGCTCCGGCCGGCTCTGCTTATCAGGGAGCATCCGCCCTTCGGGGCTCGGCACGCAGCAAACCGGCACTCGCTTGGAACAGTCCCTCTTGTGCTCTGAGAATGGCCAGAGAAAATCTGTGAGGGCGTGAGTCACGGAGCTCCTGTTCCCATTCTGAGCTGCTCACCTTATCCTTCTGAAACACCTTACTTAGTGTTTATTCTTCTGGCACCTTATGCTACATTATGACGGCAGCACTTTGCACAAGCACCCTTTTCCAATTAAAAGCATAGTGTGGATATTCTGGAAAAGGGCACATAGTTGTTCGTGATGCTTTGGGGTGAAATCTTACAAAAGTGAGCAAGAGCAACACAACTGTTGCCTGCCTGTATTCATGTTCTGGAAATTGTACATATATAGTCTAAAATTGCTTAAAATCTTTCCTGCAGTCAGCAAAAATCGAGTTTCTGTACTTACATTCTTGTTGAATTGTGTGGATGTAAATAGGTGAAGGTGTGGTAGTGTGGGATTTTGTGTATATTACAATGCCCTGTGTGAGCACAAACACTGATTGATTAGAAATTAATAATTATAATGTACTTTCTTAGTAGAGAAAAGACCTGAAGCTTTTTCTCCTTCCCTGGTGGCAAAGCAGGGAAACAAAAACTAATATTATATGTAGTTCGCTGTCTTAATCTTCTTATTTTTACTGTATAATGCATTCCATGTTGTTCTGCTGAGTACTTTGAGACTAAGCTTAAAACTGAGGAGCCCCAGTTGGCCTTGGTATGCTCACATAACAAGGGGTTATAAATTATATTCTACTCATAATATTTCCTATGATTCTTCCAAGGGAACAGTCATGTTCTCCAAAAATCTGACTTGAAGAGGTTGTGGAAAGCCAAGAACGAGTTAAAGGATTTGCTAAGAATTTGCCTCAAGTACTGTAAAACTCATTAGAAGTGAAGCAGAATGCTTTCAATGTGTACTTTCTCTTTCCCCATGCAGTTTGTATAGAACTAAATTCCCTGAGAGCAATTTCCATCCTCTGCTGACCAAGCAAGGCTTGTTAAAGTCTTGAGCAACACGAATTACAACCTGTTTCAAGTGTCACGTAGCTGTGACATTTATTGCAGATGCACAGTTTCTCTCTCAATGATTAAGCCTCATCTGTCCATGGGCCTATCACACGTATCTCCCATCCAGCCACACTTTCAAACGGGTCTGTTTGCCCGTGAACCCTATAAAACCTCCTTCTTCCCTGTTGGACCCATCTCCTGTAGCAGTTTTTAAGCCCAAGGGTGAGATGAGGCAGCTTTTTCCTTTCCTGCCCTTTGCTCTTTTCCATAGGTCCCTGCAGACACCGAGGGACAGGCACCTTTTTCCATTTAATGTAATAAGTAATTTAGCTTTCTGCTGCCATAAATAAAGTGAGCTGAGTAGCACTTGGCCATTTAGAAAATTAATAAAATCCAAAGGCTGTAATTAAACCTGTGAGATTCTGTTACTGGTGTTTGTGTGGTATTTGCCAAGCTGTGGCCTCTTTTAATTTCAGCAGCTATAAATTCAAGGTAATTATAGATAAACTGGTGAAAACTGGAGCTGTACAGGTAAGCAGAAGCATCTGCCTTTCCTAGTTGTATCCTTACTAATACCAAAACAGGCACAAAGTGTGTCTGTGGGGCACAGAGCTTCGTTGCTCTCTGATCTCTAGGTCAGATATTAGAAGCACCAAAGGGCCTTTTGTAGAGTTAAATGGGACTCTGGGTGTTGTAAATTCATCTTTGCATTGCTCATTTTTTTAGTTTTCTTTTTTTGATAGTGTGGGTTTATGAATTACTTAACTTTGACTTAATCAAGCCTTATTTCTTTAGATATTTTACTTATAGTGACTGGTGTTAGCACATCAAAAAACTATTTAGGGAGATGAATGAGTGTCTCAGTCACCTTGTGCTTGATCCCTATTGAATTTTCCTTTCCATAGGGAGAAATTTCTGTTGGAAGTAGAAATCACCTCTTTCTATTGCTTCATTCACTTCACAGAAGCACTAACAGACTTCCTTCAAGAAAATGGAACTAAATACAGAGCTGGTAATTTGTAAAGGGAGCTGCCATTTCTTCATATTGTCAAATCCTGAAATTCTTTACTAGTTGGTGCCAAAGGTGTTTTATAAATGGAGCAGTGCATTGGTTAAGAGTAAAAGCATTATTTTTTCTCTAAAACCTATGTAATCCATAACTTAGCATCTCAGGACCTCAGCTTCAGGTCTTTTCTCTCAAAGAAAACACATAATGTTAAAAGGATGTGGCCATGCTCTTGTACCAGCTGTTGCTGTGGAATACATGGATTGCCAGCCAGCCTCATGCAGATCTTTTGACTTGTACATCTATTCTCATGCAAACTTGGGAAAATATTAACCCAAATGAGAACTAGGATTAAATTGTTAATATTTGTGTACCTCTTGTGTGCATCTAGTCCTAATTCATTTGTGTAACAGATATTTTGAGTCTGCTTAGTCATGGACTTCCTTAACTTAATGTTGTCAGGGGGAGGAAATAGGACAAATGTTTCATTCAAGTTTCAGCCAAATTCTTTCTACCTTGAAGCACTTGTAAGGGAGGCAGAGCATCAGAAATGAAATTAATATTACAAGGTAGAATACAGTCTCAGATGTAAGCATGTATTACCTTTAAATTTAACTGGTTATCCTGGGAATTTTGCAAGGGAGGAAAAAAGGATGCATCTACTTAAAGTCACTGTGTATAACCCTATGTTTCCTTCTGAGAATGAGATCTCTTTGAAGCACCAGGAGCACTGGAAATCCAGGCAGTTTGGCCTTTGGAAATTTCAGCAAGGCTGTACAGAAAACAGAGATGGAGAAATAGCTCATTAACAATTCAGTGTTAATAATACCATGTGACTGATTAAAGAGACCAGTATTGCTTATTAGGTTTGGCTATTCCTCATTTTTTAGAGAATAACCTGTTTTTAAAATTAGTGTAAAAACTGTTAGCAACCTGCAACAAAGCAAATAAAAATCCCTGTTAGTTGTCTTGCCCACCAGGAGGGAGCTGAGAGTGATGCTCATGTCATAGAGATCTGGGTCATTCTTAATTGAAGGTCAGAGAACAGAAAGAAGAGCCAGTTTGGTCCAACAGATAAATTCTGTTGATGGAAGTTCTGGTTTCAGTCCTAGTACTTCAGGGCCTTCAGGGGTAAAAAAGGAAAACAATTTTTACTTTTTTTTTCTTATGCCTTTATGGTTTTTGTTTGAATTACAGCCTCTTCCAGGAAGGGATTTTCTCTGCTGTGTTTATGAATGAACAGCAGAAGGGCAAGGAAACAGACTGAGAAAAGGGAGGAAACACTTTGTCCATACAAACTATAATAATAATAGATGGGAAAAAAAGTTCAATGTTATTTTTACATATTTAAGCACTTGGGTTTTTAATGCATTGCTGGGCATTTGGTAGCAGTGCTGATGATTACTGTAATCAGTGCTAATTCACTGTATTGCAAGTGTGGCTGCTGTTAGTTTGACAGAGAATCTTTAACGTTGTATCCTGGTTTCTGTCAAAATGGACATTATACTGTAGCTTGAGTCTATTAAACCAAAGCACAGGCAAGGCAGCCAGGAGCTCAGCAGCTTTTCCCTGGCTTCCAGCTGTACCCCAGCTCTCCTCCAAGGCAGCATCTTGCCAACCTTTGATTATTTTAGATAGCATTTCACAGCCCAAGTGTCCCCTTTATTTTTGCTTTCAAAGTACAGTAACAGGGCAGTTCGAGTTGGTCATGTACCTGGAATGCTTTTAAATTCATGTCTCTCCAAACCTTACCACAGATCCTGTCTGTGATGTCTCATTTTAGTCCCGTGTGCCTGGTTGTGCTCACAAAGTTCCCTGTAAGACAAGTGCTTTTTCCAACTTTATTTGTGCTTCAGGCTTGTGGGAATATTGGTGTGTCTCTGACTGTGGAGTTACAATGATGTCCTTGTTTGCTGGGCGTGGACTGAGCATTCCTTAGGGAAGAACTTGGGGGAAGAGAGAGGATCACATTTCAATAGGATGACAGGAAAGTGAGTGTTTTCTGGGTAACTTAGTGGTTTTTAAAGTATTTTGTACCTCTGAGTGTGCAGATCAGCCCGAGAAAGGATCTGCTGTATGAAATTTGCTTAAAATATACTTTTCTGCTGGTTGGTAATTCTTGTGCCAGGTGAGAGTTCTACATTTCTAATGTGTGGCTATTCACACACAAATACTGTGTGTTTCTAATTACTCAGATGTTGTAAAAGCAGGCAAGAAGTGAGATCTGTAATAACTCCTCAGGTAGAGTTGTCCTATTTCTGTTCTTAGCAGGGATGAGATGTATTTAATATATGGGAAAAGTCACTTCTGTTTTATACTGTGTTCACTTCTTGTTGATTAAGTTCAGCATTTAGTTTAGTGCATCAGGGAGATAAACCTGTTTCTATGATAAACTTCCTTGTATCCTTACATGGTTTGTAGCACAACTCAAAGTGAAACCAGAACCCTTCAGACCTTCTGTAACAGGGAACAGTCTGGGAATGTCACCAAGGAGCAAGAAAAATTTATTTTACTGAACATCAATGTAATTGAGTTTCCCAAGATAAGTCCTCAGGGTAAGAAAACAAGTTAAGCTTGTGCTTCACTTCAGCTTTTCAATTAGTCATCAAATTTTACTGCTGCTTCCATTGCTGCCAAACATTAACTGTGATCATTTCCCTGGTCACTGACCTCTCTGTCAATGAAAACTTGCATTACTTTTTTCAAAATATTAAGAAAAAATCTGGAGATTTGCTTCTTTTGCCCTCCTTCTCCCTTAGTCACTGAACAGTTTGTGCATTGGGCAAAAGAAGTCCTTTGCATTAGCTGTTATTTATACAAATTAATTTCATTTAGGTTCAGTAATTTTTTTCTGGGCTTGTTTTTATGAGCAAAAATAATGATAAAACTCTTCAGGGGAGCAGAAATTAGACTTTCTGAACGAGGTGTGGGAAAAAGCTTGATTTGCTTCCTGGGTTAATTTCAGTTCCACTTGTTTTTGCAAACAGAGGGCAATATATGAGAGAGAAATGTGGAAAAACACAGTTATCAGCTGTGCCACTGTGGCTGCTGTGCCATCCTCTTGTTTCAGCATTCCAAGAGCTGCTGTCCCTCTCTCCCTCTTGCTGCTCCCTATAATTTAATATCTCACACCAGTGAATCACAGCTTGCTGCATGTAATTAAATGATCTCCACTGTAACCCAAATCCAATAATAGGTGTCTGAGCGCTTTCCCTTTTTGAAAATTCAGGGGAATAAATATGTGAAGTTCTCCATTCTGCTTAGGCCTGCTCAGATTTTGACATCTACCAGAGTAACATGGAGTGAAGGATGTCCTCTGTTAAATTCTAGAATCCCAGAATGGTTTGGTTTGGAAGGGACCTGGAAGCTCCTCTCATTCCAACCCCTGCCATGGGGACACCTTCCACTACATTCCTGTTTTCATTTCAGTCTCTGTGAAATTCTTTAGGAACTAATGTCCTGATTGTTTTTAGCCACCAGCAATGAGAAGACTTGAGTAGAAATTCACGATGGAGGCAAAATTGGTGGCCATCGGCGTGGAGGGGATGACCTGCAGCTCCTGTGTCCAGAGCATTGAGCAGCACCTTGGGAAGATGAATGGAATCCATAACATAAAAGTAGGTGACACTAGCACTGTTTCTAGTAAAGCTTTGTGTGAGAAATCATGATAAATTGTGCTGCAAAGGAGGAAAATAATGTGGGAGGAGTTTATTCTGTATGTTTCATGGGAGGCTGATGTTGGAGGTCCATTGGTGTATTGGTAATTAAAAGAAAAACAGGTGCTTGTTTCACTGCAGTGGGAGCTAAGTCATTATCTGTTGTCTTAATTAATTTTCTGCTTTACAATTAATTCAGTATTATGAAGTAATGGGGGAAAAAAAGGCAAGAACAGGGTTTGTCCTAATTCAGGCTTTCTTTGCCTGACTTGGCTTTAACTTTTTTCTTAGCTCAGAGGAGATACCAACACTGTTGGTCTTTTTTTCTGTCATGGGCAGACTTTTGGACTGTAGAATATTCCAGGGTGAACTGATTATCCCTACACAGTACATCATTTTACTGTAGTTTTAATAATGGAAGCAATTCAAAAGCTGGGAGACTCCTACGAATTTTGTGACCCAACCTGTTGTAGCAAGAGCAGTTCTAACAACAGAAAATTGAAAAGTATTTATTTAGTGTCTGTGTTCTGAAAGCATCCTGTTACATTCTGTAGCTGTTGATTTTACTCCAAAGAAAATAATATCTTCCTGATTTTATCGACAGTTAACTCCTGTTTTAGTGGGTATATCTTAGGTGAACGCTTCTCTTCCCAGAAGTTGGCACAATTTTAATTTGGGGTGTGTGTGATCATTGTCTGTAGCTGGTTTTGCAAGACCCATTGTGGTGCACTTCCCGTACAGAGCAGGTTCAGAGCAGTTCCCTTGGGCCTGAAATAGGTGTTTGTGTATACACACACAAATTTTGGTGAAAAGCAGCAAAATTTACAAGAGAGGTCATTTTTCATCTTCCTTCAGCTGCAGAGGAGCTTTAATGTGAGTCTGTGCTCTGACAGCAGAGCCCTGGAGCTCTGAACAGCCCCCTGTGCATGGCCAAATAAATCACTGGGTGTCTGCAAGCATGAGCCCAGATAAAGGCTAAAAGCAGCTGCTAAAATAATACCCCCAAACAAATCTGATTTGAACCTTCTCTTTCTCCTTGTTCTAGCAAAATATGTCATTTTGTCAGCCTTGTGTTTTCTCAGGTAACTTCTCAGGACAGGGAGATTTATATGATGTGCATCCCCAGCCTTTTACATAAGGCACAAAGTAGGTTTTTAAAAGGCCGGTATTAAGACTTTGTTACTTAGTTTTTTAGGTAAATACCTTATCCCAAAGCCAAATGCTATTTCAAAAGATGCATTGCAAAAACTTAGTCTGAATAGAGCAGGACTCTTAAGAAACTTTAAGAGGTCATACTTAGTAATTATCCTTTTTATAGCATCAGAGCTTAAGTCTAGCCAGATCAGTTGTTTCAGAAAATTCTCTGAGAATAGTAAAACAGGGTTTAGTGTAGTGATTATGAATTAGGTCAGCAAGGGACATGAATGTTAGATGACTAATACAGACAAACAGCTGCTTTTAGGTTATTCTGCAATGAAACCAATAAATGTTCATGTTGCTAATTCCTCTAAGACCCATAATTGGGACAGAAATAAGGAAAGGTGGTCCTTAAAATGATTTAACTGATATAATTTAATCATGGCTGTGGTCTTTAGGTTGTACCTTTGCCCAGAGGAAAGACAGAATTGAATTGATAATGTGTGGGGCCTCTGGCAGGCATTGCTTTTTCATTTTGGAAACTGCAGTTACTGTGTTTGATGTATCATCTGTTGGGAGCAAATTAAATTGAGGATATGTGCACCATCAGATGGGAAAGGTTATTACCAAATAACGATGTCTCTGGATCGCCAAAACGTACAGAGAGAGGAAAAACAGCTTCTTTAATGTTTATCACATACCAGGTTTCTAAAGCGACTTTTGGTGAAGTTTGATGCAGGGTTTTGCTCACAGCAAGTTACCAGCCTGTGCCTCCATTGCCTGGAAATGCTGGGCTCCTTTCACTGCTGCTTAAAGCTGTGGGTTTTTTCCAAGAGTGTTTTCTTCCATCCTCGTAGCCTGAGGGCAGTTACTCCTAACTACATTAGAATTACTGCTAACTGATTCGGATTTCTTCTGTGGGCTGTTTTGCTCCAGGGATGGAATTGGGTTAGTCATCCTAATTCAAGTGAATTTGGCTCTGGAAGTTTCATTAAATGCGATGGTGCTGTCTGGATGTTGCAAGTAGAAGTGGCCAGACAGACTTGTAAACCTAATAAGGATTCTGGAACGGGGAGTCGGGCTGGGATCTGTTCTGTCCAGCCCTGGTGTTGCACAGGAGAGCAGGAGTTACTGGGTGGTGGTGGCTTTGCTCTTTGAGGTGAGTAGTGAAAGATAAAGTTATACTGGACAAGTATTGCGAATATTTGTGAGTAAAAGCAGCTTCTAGTCTGGTGCAGTGTCAGTTCTCAGCTCTGTGTGCTGCAGTTTGCTAAATTGCTTTGTTTACCCCCTCGAGGTCTCTCTGGAGGACAAGAATGCCGTCGTCATCTACGACTCCAAGCTGCAAACTCCAGTGACTCTGCAGGAAGCCATCTGTGACATGGGATTTGATGCTACCCTGGCAGATTCAAACCCACAACCTGTTCTACCTGACACCATTTTCCTCACCCTCCCTGCCCAGCCAGCCCTAACGCCCAGGCAGATTTGTGCCACGCTGCTGAGGAACAAAGGGATTGTGGACGTGAAAGTGTCCTCTGATCAAAGAGCCGCAGTGGTGACGTTCATCCCTTCCATCACCAACGGCAGGCAGATTACCCAGATGGTCCCAGGAGTCGATTTGAACATCTCTGTGCCAGAGGTAACACCTGGAGCTTGGGAAGATTCCAGCTGGCCCCAGGCGAGCAGCGCTGTGCTGCGCCTGAAAGTCGACGGCATGACCTGTCACTCCTGCACCAGCACCATCGAGGGGAAGCTTGGCAAACTGCAGGGAATTCAGAGGATTAGAGGTACAACCTTAGTGTGTTTTCATGTAAATTGAGGCTGGCAAATTGCAAGGAATTCAACAGATTAGAGGTACATTCTCAGTGAGTTTTTAGGTAAATTGAGGTTGGCTGTGCTGTTTGTTCTCTGATGGCATTGCAGGTTTTAGCTGAGATAGCTGAGTGTGACAGTGAGTCTCTGTGGGACTGGGTATTTAATTATGCTTTTAATGTGGACTAGAAATGAAGAAAGGAGCCCACATTGTGGGAAGGATGTGGCTGATACATGTGTGACAGTGTTCAGTGGTTGTTTTGCATTTGGTAGGGAGCCTGGAGTAATTGTGGTTTTTATTACCAGTTATTTTATTATACTTACTATATATAATATATATATTATTATATAATAATAATTTATATTACCAGGTATTTTATTACCAGTTATAGAAATCTGTAATAACAGATTAACTTTTAAAAATTGTAATTAATAATAGTTCATCTTTTCTGTCCAATTAAAAATTTGTATTGGCATATATGTAGTTGTATCTAAAAGGCAAGACCAGCTTACTGATACCGTTAGCTTTGGGAGAAGTGTATTTCCACAGACCCCAAAACAAGGATAAATTCAGTAAGAAGCAGTGATGCCATTTGTGAAAATCCCAGGGAAAGCACAAAAATTTGAGGAGGAGTTGAGAATTGTTGTAGTATTAGACAAAAACTGGTTGAAGAACTAAGTTGTTTGATCTTTACCAAACCAATGAAATCTCCTTTCTGTTGCACTTACATTTCTGACCATTTGAAGTGTTGCTGGAAAGCTTTGACAAGGTCCTTTGATGTGCTTATTATGCTTAGGGCAGTGACACTTATTTTATTGATTAATTTCCAGTGTCCCTGGACAATCAGGAAGCTGTTGTTCTCTACCAGCCTCCTCTAATCACAGCAGAAGAAATAAAACAACAAATTGAAGCAGCGGGTTTCACAGCAGCCTTCAAAAAGCAGCCTAGACCCCTGAAGCTCAGTGGGATTGACCTGGAGAGGCTGAGGAATGCTCAGCCCAGAAGCTCTGAGGCATCACAGAGAGAAAACTCCAGCGGGACTGGCACAAAGACAGTTGTGTTCAGAGTTGAGGGGATGCACTGCAATTCCTGTGTCCTCAACATCCAGAGCTCCGTATCGGCGCTGCCGGCCGTGACGAGCGCCCTGGTTTCATTAGAGAACAAATCTGCTGCTATAAACTACAACCCAAGCCTAATCAGCATAGAAAAGCTGAGGAAAGCTGTGGAGAATGTGTCTCCAGAGAGGTTCAGAGTCAGCCTTCCTGAGGAACATGAGAACGTGGCATTTTTCCCCACGCTGGTGTCTCCACTGAAATCTCACCCTGCTTCCAAGGATCCCAGCCAGCCCCTCACACAAGTTGTTGTCATCAATATTGAGGGCATGACCTGCAACTCCTGTGTGCAGTCCATCGAGGGAGTGCTGTCCCAAAAGGCAGGAGTGAAATCTGTTCACGTCTCTCTCCCAAATGGAAATGGGACTATAGAGTACGACCCACTGCAAACAAGCCCAGAAGACTTGAGGTCCTCCATAGAGGAAATGGGATTTGATGCATCTTTTCCAGGTAATGACATGTGAAACTTTTAAATTGACAAGGATTGTGCAGATTTGTTTAGGATTTGGTATCACCCAAGATGAAATTTAGCAGCTGACATACACCTTGTGCTTGCCAAGAGGAGCTTTATAACTTCACTGCTGATGAGATCATTAAAGATAACATGCACATCCTTTCATACATCAGATTGATTCAGATGATTGAGGTGTCTGGCGATACAAAAATGTCAGATAAATACTATTTTATGTCAATAACTGCAGAAGTGGTTGAGTGCTCACATTTAATCCTTTTCACCCTGTTCTTGCACAAACAGAACATCCTCTGAACTGCTGTAAGGAGCAGTGGCCTGTAGTTCCCAAGCCTTTCTCTACGGTTAAAAACACTGACTTTGCTTATGAAACATGCACTTGCTTACAAGTTCAGCTTTGTGCTCCAGGTAAATTCAATAAAACTGTGTGTAAAACTAAGGCTGCAACACAGAGGTTTTGCTTGCAGCTACAGGAGAGGACAAAGGATGTGCAACAGGACAAAGACAATGAGGAAAGGCAAAAGGAAAAATAGTAACAAACTAGTAAGTTAATCAGTGGCCCAACTTTGTGCTGACTCTTAACTGACAGAGAGGTGGATGGATCAGCTTCACAAGGTGTGTACAATCAGCATTTTCAGTCTAAATGAACAGCAGAGTGTCACAGCAGCTATCCCTCCCTGCAGTGGCTCTTCACAATGTCACAAACTGCAATCTCCTTTCCAGCAAAGGCAGAGCTCCCTGTGGCCAAAGCTCAGCCCTCCCTCAAAGCACAGCTGGACTCTCACAAGCCTGAGCCACCCTCCAAAGTGCCACCAGCCCACCTTGGCGGGCAGGAGAGCAAGACCATCTCCAAGTGCTACGTCCAGGTCACAGGAATGACGTGTGCCTCGTGTGTGGCCAACATCGAGAGGAACCTGAGGAGGGAGGATGGTGAGATGTGTGTCAGTGTGCTCTGTTACATTTCCAAGCATTTTTTTTGGAGAATCCAACTGGCTTTTGCAGTGTTTTTTGGGGGTGGGTTGTCAGGACAGGTGTTCCTGCTCACCTCTGCTCCATGGGGTGGGAACAGGGACATCCTTGCTGCTTTATTCTTGCTGCCCAGACACTGCCTTTGCAAAAGCAGCAGCTGAATGCTCCAAAGAATGTAGGGATGAAACGGGATCCTTTTGAAGGTAAACCAGCTCTTTCCTATTGGAGGGAGGTGCCCAGGTGTGCAGCTGAAAGGCAGAAGCAGATGTGTGCTTTAGGGAGCTGTGGCAGAGGGACAGTGTGAGTGGATTAAAGGGACACAGGTTAATTTTAGCTCTGCCAGTCAGGGCAGTGGTGTCTGTGGTTATATTTGCAGGAACAAACGGCTTCATGGCTGTGATGTAACAGAGTCATTAATGCAGACTGTGTTTAATTATTGTAATGAAGATGGATGGGTTTCAAGTTAACCTGGATTTTAATTTTTTTCATCCTAGGAAATGGATGAATCTAAATCCTCTCAGTGCCCAGTAGGATTGCACTGTTAGATCTGCCCTTTCTCATACAGGTTCTCCCTTGAAAAAGGCTTTTTGAAATGGTAAATGCAGATCAGAGAAATATGCAGGACTGGGTTTTAGAAGAACTTTTTTAAAATAGATCATGTTTTCATGTAGCATGGACAGAATGTTTGTAATTAGACAGTTAAAGGCATACTGCTCATGTGAAGTGATGCTTCCATCTGTCACACTTGCACTGAGGTGCTGCTGTTGGTGTAGCTTCCAAACATGAGGATGTTTTTCTTTATGTACAACACAGAAGCTTTCCCAGTTTCAGTAAATTGTGTGTTACAATAAATGCAGGATGTTTCTTAAGGCTGATCTGCCACTCACACGTTTTGTTTCCTAGGAATCCACTCGATCCTCGTGGCCCTCATGGCAGGGAAGGCAGAAGTGAGGTACAACCCTGCTGTCATTCACCCTGCAGCTATCGCAGAGCTCATTCGGGAGCTGGGCTTCGGAGCCACCGTGATGGAAAACTGCGGGGAAGGAGATGGGATTCTGGAACTTGTTGTAAGCTGATCATTAAACCCAGCCACCCTCAGCTTTTACTGCTTTTATCTGTTGGATGTGCTTGTGTTAGTGTCCACTTCCTAGAGTTTAATCATGGCATAGAGCTTAATTTATAAAAAATGAAGTATAAGGGTACATCAGGTATGTATCACAAATTTTATCTTGTCCTGCAAGCTGTGCTGGCTCACTACTACTACACTGAAAAGGCAGAGAAATATACCTGTATTTTTCTGTTTGCTCTTCCTGTTGCCAGAATTTACTTTTTTTTTCTTCTTTTTGAAGCTGAATATAGCTCAGTGTCCCCCAGCTCTGAGATTGAACAGCTGACAGAGCTTTAGCAGGGCTTAATAACCTTGTCTTTAAGCTGTGCTTCCTGTAGAAGGGTTGGAGGGGCCCCTGAGCAACATGATTTTGTGGGAGGCATCCACAAGTGGGATTGGAACTGGGTGGTCTTTGAGGTCCCTTCCAGCCCAAACCATTCCATGACTCTACAGTACTCCCATCTTTAACCAGAAAGATCCCTCTCACTGCCTCACACCCCAGATTAAAGCAATAAATATTGCAGCATAATCACAAGCACTCTTCCTGCTTCTTAGGATGCATTTTCCAGGTAAGCTGTGCTTTGCTAACGGGAAGGAACCTTTATTTCACAGGTGAGGGGGATGACCTGTGCCTCCTGTGTGCACAAGATAGAATCCACCCTCATGAAGACCAATGGTGTTCTGTACTGCTCGGTAGCTCTTGCAACCAACAAAGCCCACATCAAGTATGACCCTGAGGCCATTGGGCCTCGAGATGTCATACAGGTGATAAAGGTGAGTCCCATGTAGGCACCAAGTGTCCTAAAATATCCAGTGTCCTTGGAAGAGTTACACTCCCCAGAAAGAGAAGGGAAGGCTGTTAAAGCAAAAAATACATCTCTTTTCTTCCATCTGCTTTCTTCTTAGTGCAGGTTTCTGCACCTAATATGTGTGTTCTGCCTCAAAAATGCTGTTATACTTTGCCTAGGTTTTTAAACAGAAATACTGTGAAAGCCAGGTCATGGTAGACTTGGAGATACCAGCTATAGGTTTGTAGAAAAATAAAGCACATTTATTTAAAAATAAAGTACTGTAGCAGGTGAGAAGTGAAATAAGTTTCTCATCCTTCTCCTTTAGTTTCTCTATTTCTGTGCTTTAGGAACAACCATTTTGGAAAGCCACATTTTAGAATAGCATTTTATTCCAGAAAGCTTAATTTCTACATCAGATTGCTTTTCTCTTTTTGAAAGTTAACTAAACAATAGTAGCAGACAACAGTAAGTAAACAACAACAACATTTCATATCAGAAATGTTAATTAGATTAATCATAGTTAAGACTGGCACCATCAGTAATTTGGTAATAACTGAGCATGAAGTGTATTTTAGAACTGACTGTTCTTTTTTTATTATTGGGCTTTTTTTCCATAGGATTTAGGTTTTACTACTTCCTTAGTCAAAAAGGATAGATCTGCCAGTCATCTGGATCACAAACAGGAAATCAGGCAGTAAGTGTTCCTGAATATACTAAGATTCCATAAATGTCCTTGATTCTTCTTTGTTACTCAACCATCAATTTATGATTTTTTGTGTGTCTGTGCAGACCTACTGCTTGAAATATTCTCCAGCACTTGGCTGCAATACAAGTTATTTTCCTTTTTATTTTCTCTTTTAAATCTGAGGTGGAAAAGGTCTTTTGTGGTGAGCCTGGTTTTCTGTATCCCTGTCATGGGGCTGATGATTTACATGATGGTGATGGACAGTCAGCTCTCAGATGCTCATGCACATCACAACATGAGCAGTGAGGAGATGGAGGCCCTGCACTCCTCCATGGTCCTGGAGTACCAGCTCCTGCCAGGATTGTCCGTCATGAATTTCCTGTCGTTTTTACTCTGTGTCCCTGTACAGGTGAGTGGGGTTATGGCAACTCCTGCTTTTTTGGGCTTAAACACTCAAAATGGAAGGTGATGAAGAAATTAAATTTGAAAAGGGAACATAATTATGCTGATGCAAAATGCTTTTGAGGTTGTGTTGCCAAAACAGTTGGTTCTGGGGACCGTCAGGGGTGGGGCAGGGCAGGCAGTGGAGAGGTGCTGTGCACCTGAGGCAGCTCCTGAATCCCACTGGGAGGGCACTGGGAATACCTGAGAGTGCTGTGGGAAGACCACAGCCCTGGCTGGAGATGGGATTTTGTTGAGGGAGAGAGGCAAATACCACAAATGGAGTGGAAAAGCTGCTGCTGTGTGTTGGATGTGTGTGAAATGCCACTGCAGGTGTTCGGAGGGTGGCACTTCTACATCCAGGCCTCCAGGGCACTGAGGCACAACACTGCCAACATGGACGTGCTCGTGGTGCTGGCAACATCCATTGCCTTCCTCTACTCCTTCGTCATCCTCCTGGTGGCCATGGCTGAGAGAGCCAAGGCGAACCCTGTCACCTTCTTCGACACCCCCCCGATGCTGTTCGTGTTCATCTCGCTGGGCCGGTGGCTGGAGCACGTGGCAAAGGTGAGGGGCAGAGAACAGAGAACCCCAGGGCACTGAGGATCATTTCAGAGTGTTGTGAACCTTGTAAAAACACCCCATGCAAAAGCTTTGCTGGGTTCTTTTAACCTTCTGTGTTGTAAAATCATCTTTAGTAACTGAACTAATAGAAGTTTGACTTAATACCAAACTGTTTGCAGAAAGTGTTGTCTTAAAAGGGTAAATTGCAACACACACGGTTGTCATTTACCCAGCTCTTTTTTTCAATAGTATAGTCAGAAAAATATGAAAATTATTATTCTAGGGTAAAACCTCAGAAGCACTGGCAAGACTAATTTCATTACAAGCTACTGAAGCTACTATTGTTACCTTGGGCCCTGATAACGTTCTTTTAAGGTATCTTGCTTTGTCATTTGCTTTTTCTGTTGTTCCTTTTTTGTTGTTAATATGCTTAATTCACAGACGAATTTTACTATTCTGTAGAAGTATGAAGCAAATAACTTCAGATTTGTTGGCAGATAAAAATATTAAAATGCAGAATTAACACTGCTCTGCTTTGGTTTATTGTTTTATTGCTGATTTTTTTTTTTCCTGTGATAAGAAATCCACAATTAGTGGATTTTCTTAACTGGAAAGTAAATAAAATTATGATAAAATAGGCCATTCCAAAGAGCACTATAACTTTCTTATGTGATCATTTTGGTATGCTCTAATGCTAGCCAGTGGGGTTGTGCTCTGTGTGTAGTGCCAGCTCCTTTGCCTGGCTCACTCCCATTCCAATCTCTCACAAAACATTTGCCCCATTCCAGTGAGGAACAAGTCGATGTGGAACTGGTTCAGCGAGGTGACATTGTCAAAGTGGTCCCAGGAGGCAAATTCCCAGTGGATGGCCGTGTTATTGAAGGACACTCCATGGTGGATGAGTCTCTGATCACAGGTCAGCATTTGCTTTTTCCAAGTGTAAGGATGTTTTCCTTTAAACAAATCCGCAGACGGGAAGTGGAAGCTGCTGTTCTCCCTCGGCAGGAGTTGGCAGCTGTCCCAGGGGTGCGTTTTTCAGCAGTGTTGTGTCTGTTGCTGCCTTTCCCCAGGTGAGGCCATGCCTGTGACGAAGAAGCCTGGCAGTACGGTTATTGCAGGCTCCATCAATCAGAACGGGTCCCTGCTGATCTCGGCCACCCACGTGGGAGCTGATACCACTCTCTCCCAGATTGTTAAACTCGTGGAAGAGGCCCAGACCTCAAAGGTAGAGTATTATCAAATTTAGCCCTCAAGGTTTGCTGTCTCATGCAGGCACCAGCACACCAAATCACTGGAGGGGTGGCTGAGGCTGCTTGGATTTGAATTGCAGCTGCATAATGAAGTATCTTGCTGAATAAGGACTTTGATCCTGTCTACTGAGCCAAGTCTCATCCTCTTATTAAGTAAATGTGTAATTATGAAGTGTGGCAAGCCAAGTGTGCTGCAAGCAGCAGCTGTGATTCTTCTCTTCTGTGCCTTCAGACACAAACATGATGGTGCTGAGTGATGTTTCTCCTTCCCAGGCTCCCATCCAGCAATTTGCAGACAAACTTAGTGGCTACTTCGTTCCTTTTATTGTGGCTGTCTCTGTGGTTACCCTTCTTGCCTGGATTATAATTGGGTTTGTGGATTTTGAAATAGTGGAAAAATACTTTCTGGTAAGGAAATCTCCTTAAACACTTTCTGAAATATTTAATAAACAGCCTTAGAATTCTATTAGACTGTGGAGGTTCCCTTTCTAGATTATCCGTGCAGGCAGTTGGTGACTATTACTGCTCTTGTTATTACATTTTTTACATTATGTATTTTTTTATACTGTATTACTCCTGCATTTATACTTAAAGAGAATCCACAGTAATTAATCAACTCCTGTAAGTTAGGATTTTTAAAATATTAATTAAAAGAAATAAATATTAAGCATCAAAAATTTCTGCAATCCATCCCTCCTCTGTGGGAAAAAGAAGTCCCTCCTGTCAAAAGCTCCAATTCTGCATCTGGCTCTGTTAGCACAGCTCTGTGTAAATTCATCTTGGAAATCAGTGGAATTGATCTTCATTACAAATTCCAGAGGAGGGTCAGGGTCCCAAATTGGACTTAGGGGTTGCTTAGATCACAGGTTTCTTGTTTCAAAACTATTTCTGATTAGAATTTCTTAGGAAGATGTCTTTCCTGGAAACTATCTTTCTTTTTTTCCTCCTTACTGTATATATCTTTGATAGAGTATCTTTTATTACAGTGCATCATTAAAGAGTTGTAGCACGTGGTGTCTTGGTTAGGAAAACATCCTATGAATAAAACAGTCGAGGGTAGATGCAGCATAGAACAGAAGTTGGTTAATTAGTCACTAATTTAATCATTCATCTTAGGTTTTGCATAATTTGCCTGTGCTTTACTTTAGCATTAATACTCAGCAGACACGTTAGCAGGTGTGCCTGAGCTGCAAGGCAGTGTGCAGTGAATGTGCTGTTGCTCTCGTTTGATTTCTTGCCTGCCCGTGCCCAGGGCTACAGCCGGAGCCTGTCGGCGGCAGAGGTGACCGTGCGCTTCGCCTTCCAGGCCTCCATCACGGTGCTGTGCATCGCCTGCCCCTGCTCCCTGGGCCTGGCCACGCCCACCGCCGTCATGGTGGGCACGGGCGTGGGCGCCCAGAACGGCATCCTCATCAAGGGCGGCGAGCCCCTGGAGATGGCGCACAAGGTGAGGCCCGGCCCTGCCCGCCCCGGCTCCCGGCCTCGGGGGGGGCGTTTCGCCAGCTGGGAAATGTCCCGGCGGGTCCCGGCTCGCGATGTGCCGTGCTAGGTCTTTGCTCCGTGTTTGGAAGTGGGGTTAAAGTGGGTGCTTTTCCAAGGAATGTGCACCTCCGTGCTCGGTTCGTTGGTTGGAACCTTGCTGCTTTGCTGCAGGTGAAGGTGGTTGTGTTTGACAAAACGGGGACCATCACCCACGGCACCCCGGAGGTGATGCAGGTGAAGTTCCTGGTGGAGGGGAATCACCTCCCTCGTCACAAAATGCTGGCGATCGTGGGGACGGCCGAGAGCAACAGCGAGCATCCCCTGGGAGCAGCAATCACAAAGTACTGCAGAAAGGTGAGGGGCTCCCACGACACAGCCTGCTCTCCCTCGTGGAAGAACCTCTCTTGCACAACTTCATCAATACCACAAGACTGTTCATACTTATGAAATAATGGCTGTGTTTCATTGGGAAAGCTGAAAGTTATGCAGCCACATCAATCACACCGTAGGAGATGCACCATTCAGACTTAGATTTTGATGATTATTTCCCTCCTCCTCTTTGTTCAACTGCACCTTATTTTGTGGGTTTCGTAATTGCACTGTGCTTTTATATATTTAAAAATTTCATCAGTTTCCATCCTTTTTTTTCTAGGAGCTGAACTCAGAAACCCTTGGGACATGTACAGATTTTCAGGTAGTTCCAGGCTGTGGCATTAGTTGCAAAGTCACCAATATCGAAGCTTTACTCTACAGGAAAAACAGAATGGTTGAAGAAAACAACATTAAAAATGTGACACTTGTGAAAATTGAGGAGAATGCAGATGAATCAGTGCAGCCTGCTTTGATCATTGATGCTGAGCTACCAAGTAAGTTAATTCTGGGTTAGAGAATAAAATGGAGATTTTTTGATTTTGTGTCTTTAGGATCCTTAAGAGTGAGGTCACTCCTCACTCCTTAAGAGTGACCTCCTTAAGAGGTCACTTATTTCTGCCTTGGAGAATTGGGCTGACATCAAGGCACACATTAAATAGTTGCTCATTAGTTTATTTCGTGCTCACACATCACTCAGAACATTTAAATTAAATACAATTTCAAGTTGCATGTTGAATATGGGACTGGAAGATCAGACAGGAGTTGTCTGTCAGCTCTCTCTGGCTTTACTTTGCTTCACCCAAGTTACCATTTGCTAGCCAAAATTATGTGTATTTGCATAACTGGTTAGTTTTCACTGAAGAACAGCCCATTGTTAGGTCTTTCAACTCCATTGGGCTGTTCATAGAAACCAGAAGCACCGAGAAGGTGACTCGGTCTTTTATTGTCCTTTGACCTGGGGGTTTTGGCCCTCTGACATGGGGTGACTCCCCAGGACTGAAGAAATGTTGGTGTCTCCCTTGTTAAGGACACATGAAGAGATTGGTAGGGCAGAAAGTATTGAGGAATTCTTCATTTCAGTTTGGATTCCGTGCAATGCTGTTCCAGTGCATACTGGGAGAGCCTGGCTGGGACGAGCTGCAGGGAAGCTCCCTGGTTATCCACATGATGGTAGCATTGCGTTTTCCTCCTTCAGCTACTGTGACCTCTCAGAAATACTCAGTTCTCATCGGGAACCGGGAATGGATGACCAGGAATGGGCTCCTGGTGAGAAATGAGGTGGACAAAGCCATGATGGAACACGAGCGGAGAGGCCGCACGGCTGTTCTGGCAGCTGTGGATGGTGGGTTCAGAGCTGCTGCTTTATTCAGTTTGATTGCCACTAAATAACACATAAAATGTCACATAATTAGAAATTAATGAGTAGTGATATCATAGCAGCTACACCTGAAGCAGGGTAATAGGATGAAAAGAGATAATTAATCCGTTTTAACAGCACTTTCTTATGGGAAAGGTTCTTCCTGCCTTTCTCAGCTGACAAGAGAGTTGGACATAATAATAGAATGCAAAGATTTCAAAGAACGCAAAAGGGGAGAAAGGAGAAAAAAGGAATTTTTTTTCATTGTGGTTGTACAGTCCATGTTCTCTATTACTTTAAACCTTGCTGCACCAATACCTGTTCTCATCCCACTTTTTACTGTCAGTATTAACTGGTTCTGGAACTGGACTTGCTGGAGGAAGTTCATTTTTCCAAATCAATAAAGATCTTCATTACAAACACTTTCTTTCTGTTTTCAGGAGTGCTCTGTGGCTTGATAGCTATTGCAGATACTGTGAAGCCAGAGGCTGAGCTGGCAGTGTACACTTTGAAGAGCATGGGGTTAGAAGTTGTCCTCATGACCGGTGACAACAGCAAAACAGCCCGGTCCATCGCCTCTCAGGTGGGCTGGTGTCCTGTGCCTGGAGCTGCTTTCAGCAGGAAGGGTGGTGTGGCATGTGGATGTTGCTGGTGGCTGGTCTGTTGTGAAAGATGGTAATATAAAAAAATCTGGAATAAAGGGGGAATGCAAGAAGTTTTTGAATGGAAGAAACATTAGGTGTGAATTCAGAGCTGTTTTCGTATCATCAGCTGGGTTTGCTCTTTGGCTCATGAGTGATAATATGGGTTTCACTCTTCCTGGTCACATCATTCCAGGTAGGAGCTTTGATAGCTGAAAGCTGCAGCACAGTTGTGTCCTCTCTCTCTGTCCAGGTTGGCATCACCAAAGTGTTTGCAGAGGTTCTCCCCTCTCACAAAGTGGCCAAAGTGAAGCAGCTCCAGGACGAGGGGAAGCGGGTGGCCATGGTGGGAGATGGGATCAACGACTCCCCAGCCCTGGCCATGGCCAACGTGGGCATTGCCATTGGCACGGGCACAGATGTGGCCATCGAGGCAGCTGATGTGGTTCTCATCAGGGTAAGAAATCAGAGGTAAAGGGAGCTGGTGAGAGGGGTCAGAAGGCCCAGGGTGTCTTGGGTGATGCAGGGGGGCACAATCTCCACAGTCCAGGAGAACTGGAGCAGAATTGTCTTCCCTGTGTTTAGTTCAGTGATTATCCCACGAGGGGAACTTCCAAGTTTTCTGGGTACTGCGCATTTTGGGGTAATTAAAGTTGAATAGGGGGCAAAGGAGGACAAAGTGACTTATCCTTTGGCAAACATAAATTACATTTGGGTAACACACCACGGCACCTCCAGGGTTACAGGCACTTCTTCCTACACACCAGCAACACCTTGGCAGACTGTGGTCAGTGTTCAGGGCTGTCCTGTGAGGTGCTGTGGACTTCACTTGGGTTGTGATGGATTGGCACTGACCAGAGCAGCCTGCAGAGGGCTTACTGTGATCAGCCTGTTACATCCAGTGCACTGCAGTGAGCTGTGGAACAGGACTGTGCTGACACTACAGGTGTGCTTTCTCTCTGACTGCTCCAATGAACATTTTAACTTGCAGGATGACCTGATGGATGTGGTAGCAAGCATAGATTTATCCAGGAAAACCGTGAAGAGGATCCGGATCAACTTTGTCTTTGCTCTAATTTATAATCTCATTGGAGTTCCCATAGCTGCAGGTGTGTGAGTGTGGCCTGCACTAATTGGATTGGGCTCAGTGAGTAGAAGATTGCAGTGATTTCCTGTTGTGTGGGGGAGTTTCCACTGTCTTTATTTCTGGCTGTCAATAAGGGCAGAGTTCTCTGCAGTGGAATATTTGTGAGCTGTCCTCCTCCCACACTGTGGCTACTATGGATGTGCTCAGCACATCAAAATAACTTCAAGATAAAAGGTTTATTGAAAGAGCCTGATCCTGTGAACAAGCAGTTTTATTGCAGGGTGGGCAGGACATGCCACCTCTGAGTTTCAGACTGTGCAAGCGTGGCACATCCAGGTGTGCATTCACCTGGGGTTCTAGTTGAGATAAACCACAAATCCTTATGTATTAAATATTGGTCATTTAAACTAAAATCCCATTTACTAACAAATTAAAAACCAACTAAAACTAGATAGTCCATGTGAAATTCTGTCTATCAGTATATGAATAATGCAGTGCTCCTGCACTGAACTTACTGTTGGTGTAATTTTCTAGGTGTCTTCCTGCCCGTTGGTTTGGTTCTGCAGCCCTGGATGGGATCTGCAGCCATGGCTGCCTCCTCGGTCTCTGTTGTGCTTTCTTCTTTGCTCTTAAAGATGTGAGTAGGAACAGTCTTGTGGTTTGTAACTTGGATTTGAAGCCCAGGTATTTTACTTTGAATGGCAGAATAATAAATGCGGGACTGTGAGAGATTTTGAAGGCTTTTGAAGAACAGTTCAAGCAAGTCTGTGTTAAGCAGACAGTAGTGTTTAAAAATGTAATTTCTAATGTGAAGATGTACAAATCAGAAGAGTTCAGAATGGGAAATTCCTTAGTGACATCTGTGTGTTTGTGAGAGCTCTTGTTGGTCAAATTATAAATGCTTCTGACTTGTGAATAATCAGTTTCTATCCATATTTCAGTGTACTTCAGCTTCAGAGGTATTGACCTATTTTGGTTTTTCCTTCCTTAGGTACCAGAAGCCAAGTTCTGAGAAGCTGGAGTTCCGTGCCCGAGGTCAGCTGAGGCACAGGAGCCCCTCAGAGATCAGCGTCCACGTGGGGATCGACGAGCGTGGGACGGGCTCCCCTAAGCTGAGCCTGATGGATCGAATCATCACCTACAGCAGAGCCTCCATCAACTCCCTGTTCTCAGACAAGCGCTCAGTCAACAGCATAGTCCTCAGCGAGCCAGACAAACACTCACTTTTGGTGGGGGATTTTGGAGAAGACGATGACACAGCCTTATAAAAGACTTGCTCCTCCCACCCCCACTAAGGCGAAACAAAAAAACCCCAAAGCAAAAAACACAACCAAAACAGCTGTGGTGAGGTCTGTGCATGTCCTGATCCTTGTGGAGGTCTTTTAGATGCATTTCTTCTTCAGTGTAGAGGTAGTTTTTGCAGTGACTTTCCAGGGTCTTCTGTGGTTTTTAATCTAGACTTACCAAAAATACCTGGTGCAGGGCTGTTGATGCTCACAGATGGGGCTGTGTTCCCATTCCATGGAGCTTGCAGTATAGCATTTATTTTGGCAAATTGTCAAAGTACAATTAAGGAAACTAAGGAACCAGAAACTGATTTCTCAGCCTTATACCAGGCTATTTCATGCACAGTGGAGTTCAGTACCGTGTTAAAATTTGTGAATTTGCATCTGCAAAATCATGAAGGTTCTGTTTGCAGAGAGATGTGCCTTACTTCAGAACCCTCTCGCTTCCACAGCCTGCCTTCTGCCAGAAATGGATCCTCTCAAATGCCTTTTCTTGTTGTCAACATCTGGTTCCAGCTTTTCACACTCCAGGCTTCAAATCACCTCTGTGTGATCGGGATTCCTGCGCGGCACAAAAAGGGGAGGTTTGGGGCTGAACCCACACTGAGCTCTGCACATCCTGCCCCAGGACACTCCTGCCCTGAGACTGTCTGCCTGAAGGTTGTCTGGGATGGGAGGTTTGCTCATTCCCAACTTCTCCTAAGCCAAAAACTCCTGCAACACCTGAATGCAATATCAGTGTGAGCTGTATTAGCCAAAGCGTTCAGCTTTAGGAAGGCGCAGTGCAGTTAGTGCTCACCACCAGAATCTACTGGCACTCCTTCAATGAACATGGGGAGTTTGTCACACAGACTGCCTTTAAAATCTTTACAGTTCAGTCTTTGCTTGTGAAGATAAGAATCTGTATTCTAGGAATGGCCCAGCATCACGGCCTTGGTTGATCCAAACCCCCTCTGTTTGGTCTGTGCAGATCCAGGCATTGTGAATTCAGACAGTTGTCATTTGTTGCTGTACTGCAATATCAAAATGCAGCTTTTGATCATGAAATGATTAATATCAAAAATATCCTCGGTGAGAAATAGAGATGCTCATCAGCCAGTAGCTGGTTACCTGTTTGTTACTCCCTGATCCTTGCTCTCTCCACCTGCTGCTGAGGCAGCCGTCAGCAGCAATTGCTGGGTTCAATAATGTTGAATTTCATTATCAAGTGTAGTCCATGATGTAAATGTGTACCAGTTGTGCTTGTGGAGGAGAACTACTCAGTTTGGTGTAGATAAAGAGATTCTCTCTAATGTTCTGCTTTTTGACTCAAAGCCTGATGTCAGGGCATAGATTGTGTATGTAAAAAGTCCTGTGTAAACAGCTCATGCATTTTATCTGAGAACCACCAGAAAAATCCTGTTGTGTGAGAGCAGAAGAGCTGTGCTGGGGGATGTGTTGTTAGGAAATCAGGGTACCTGTATTGCAGTGAGGAGAGCAGCATCACCTGCTGCTGGTTTAAGAAACAAAATATTTCTGTAGCAGGATTTGGGTTCTTAATATCTCTACATGAGTATAGAGTATTTTTATGAATTAGATTACAGCTGTATGTAATATGTAGTGTTGTTACTGCTGAGATACATCACTGCACAGCCATTCCATGAGGTTTTGTTCTCAGTTTGCAGCAGCAGAGCTGTTCTTACAAAGCAGATCATTACCCAAAGTTGTTTGGTCATGTTGGGATGGGTTTTAGTGCTTCACAATCATGCAGAGATTTCAGTTGTCTTGTTTATGCACCCTCCTTCTCCGTGTTCTTGGCACGGTTGTGCAGGTGAAAGGGAGGTGTTTACATATTTCTGTCTGTGCTGTGGGAGGTCTCAGTCACTCCTTCAGATGGGAGTTACAGTGCTGGTTGTGGAGTGGAGGGCATGGAAGTGACACCTCCCCCTCCTGCAGGAAACAGGGAGGTAATTCGGGGTTGAGTTCCTGGGTGGTAGATAAAGCAGCATGAAGAACTTGTTAAACTATTTCCAAATATATTTTTAGAGCACTTTGTGCTTTCAACCTCTTGTTGTCCAAATGCTGTGTAGGTTGAATATTTACAGCTTTACCTCCAACTTTTTCCCAACACAGGTGTTTTTCTAGGCTTTATCATTTTCCGTGAAACTCAGCATCTGATCCAGGTATAGCAAAATAAGGCTCTTTTTCCAAACCAGGATGCTTCAAAAGGTGCAGAGATGATTATCAGGGACTACAGCAGCTGCTGTCTGGGAGGGATGTGAGAGCAGCTTGTAGGGACAGACAGGATCAGGCTCTGGGGAGAGGAAATAACTGAGCCCAAGGTGGGGTGGGGGCAAGGTGGTGGCGATAAACTCAGATTTTTGAAAGCAGGTTCTCTGTCCAACACTCCCCAAGTGTGAGGTAATGACTTCTAGGATCTTTATCTTGTGATTAAAATACTACAAAAGGTGCTTTATGTTGAAGAACCAAAATCCCTTTCAGTTTGAATGTACAGTGCAAGTGGAATCGTGTGGGAGCTTGATGTTTTTCCAAATGTAAATGTTTTAATATGTAAATAGGTTGCTCCTGTTGGAGACAGTTTGGATTCAGAAATTTAAAGTATCACTTGGAAACACTCAGTTACAAACAATATTGTATTACTCCTTTGTCTATTTTATTTTCTGTATCTAGCTATTTATAAACCTGTGCTCTATTTAATAAAAAATACATATGCTCCAGGCTTTAAAAGTTGCTCTTTGAATCTTACCAAACTTACTTAAACTTTTAAAAGAGTTTAAAACACTTGAAATTTTGTACAAAAAAAAAGAATGTGAAGTTGCCAGAACACAATGGAAGCAAGAAAACACTTTTATTTATTAAAAACTATGCTTATATTTTTTGCTTAGAACTTCCAACAAAATGTTTTAAACTGGAGGATTTTTGTTATTCAGTTTTAGGGATGAAGAACGGAGAAGGGAATGCTGGTTGGAATGTTAATGTAGGGCTGTTACAGTTCTTTGCATCTCAAAACATGTTGTCTCACGTTTCATATTCTTTTAAGACTGTGCCTCCATCATTCTCATGGCAGTTATAAGTTATGTAATAAAAATGTAGCATCCAAAGGCTGTTTTAAATCACGTTCTTTCATCTCCTTTAAATATTTGTTGCTGTCTCAGCAAAAGGCCAAGGATTGGGGATTAGGTGTAGTTCCAGCTTTGCTAAACACAGCCTTGAGCAAACACTGAGCCTGTATGGAACTGCAGCTGGAAAGTTGGGAAATTGTGGAAAAGTCTCATGTAGGAGCATCCCTGTATTACCAAACGGGGAAGAGCAGAGGCTGCTGAAGGTCACAGAGCCCAAACCTGTCCCCAGGTGAGCCAGAGCTGCTCACCCAGGACTGAGCTTTGTAACATCCCCACGCCCTTTGGGCAGGCTTTCCCAGGGGTCACTCACCCCCACAGGAAAGAAGGGGTTTCTTGTGCTAGGATAAAACTTCCCATATTTTGGTTTGTGCCTGTTGACCCTGTTCTGTCACTGGGTGTTGCTGAGCACAGTCTGGTTCAAGTCAAATCCAACGGTTTCCCAGATGAAGAATTTTTCTTTTCCTTAAGACCCAACCCTGTAATTTCATCCTCTTGGACTGTCTCAGGGCCTAGTCTGCCCATCAGGTGTGGAAATGTACAGTTTTAGCACTTGTGGTTTGGAAAATGCAGGTTTTTTGCACAAAAATAGTAACCAAAACATTTGGGATTGTTTAATTTAGGTCTTGAGTTATTTGGGGTTAAGGCAGTGTGTGAACCTTCTTGTTTCAAATGGAACTGTTTCATTTTAGCTCTGACTGAATTAAAAACAAATAAATAAAAAACCAAACCAAAAACTCATGACGTAGCCAGGAGGCCCCAAATCCTGTGGCCTGAGGTGTGATACAAAAATCTCTGCATTCATCTGGCCAACACCCATCATTGTAATTCAAGAAACACCAAGTTTAATGTAGAATTAAAAATCATTAGGACTCTCCTGGAATTTTAAAATGTCTCTCCTTTCCTGAAACCTGACAAGTCAGTGATGTTTCCTAAGTGAAGACACGAGCTCTCCCAGAATAAATTCTGTTACAAGCCCCTGATTTCAGTTTTTCTTGAGCTCAGTTTAATTTGGTAGAGTGGCCTCACCTCCCTTAGTGGCAGTGAGCATGTGTGAGTAGTGCAGAGCTCTCACATTCCACAGCACCGTTTTCTTGAGGAAAAACAGAAAGGTTAAATTATTTGATCAAATACAGGTTCATTCTCTCCTGTGCAAAATCAGCGGAACAAATACCACCTTTAAGAGCTCTGATAGAAAAAATGACACTGTCGATAATGATAGGATTCATGTTAATTTAAAACTTACTGTTCTTCAGCACTAGAGACACAGAGCAGTGCTGTGTTCCTGCAGCCTGCTACAGCCAGGGTTAACACTGGAGCCTCTGCAGCTGCTGCCTCAAACATCAGCTTTTCAGGCTTGATGGAATCCCTTTTCCATTTTACCAGTGTGCAGTTCCTGCGTGGATTTTTGAACCACTCCCTAGATGCTTTCAGTTCAGTATGGCTGCATCATCTTTAAGATGCTCTTTCTTCTTTTTTCCCTTTTTAAGTAACGTTTTTAGACCACATCTCTGCAGAGCAGTATGACAAGCCCTTAAGGTCAGATTCTGATTCCAAATTCAGCATCTGCCTTGATAGCAGAACTGTGCTATGGGCAATGTTAGGGAGGTTTTTTTCCTTCCAGTTGACAATTTAAGTGGTAGCTGTGAATTTGTACCATGTCTGCTTGGTCATGAAGGAAAACTGCTGACCAGGTAAGATTGGGTTGTCTGTATCCTATTAAACACATCTCTAAAATAAATTTTTTAAGGCGAGTTCGAGAGCCGTACACACACACACAGGTGCAGAAAAACAAGACACAGAGAAGGATTCTTCAGCATCTTTTAATTAACTCTCACTGAATTTCATGCATGGCCAGCCCTGATGCCCTTTGTCCCTGCAGATGTTGGGAATGAAATGGTGCAGGCAGGTGAGGAATCAGCCAGGAGATGTCTGCCTTTACTCTTCTAGGATTGTGCCCGTTTTTCAGACAGTTTTTCCCATAGTTCCAGACTGGATGCTCTCTATTTTTCCTTCACGATCTCT
This sequence comes from Daphoenositta chrysoptera, assembly GCA_013397915.1. Taxonomy (NCBI): domain Eukaryota; kingdom Metazoa; phylum Chordata; class Aves; order Passeriformes; genus Daphoenositta; species Daphoenositta chrysoptera. Next base: position 49,052 of record VZRO01006633.1, read on the forward strand.
GGGCTTGAATATTGACCATCTCCCACTGCAAGAACAGAGCACTCAGACCTTGTGCTGCAGCCTTTTTTTAAGTGGAACTGCAGCGGGCGGGTCTAAAAGCAGGAAGTTTCTGCAGCCTGGGTCACACGACACAGATGGAGACGCAGATTATTGGTCTCCAAACCACAGCCCTCCCGTTTGTCTCACACAAACACACCCCAGTGCACCACAGCCTGTGGTCTGCCTAAACTTGCACAGTCCTGTTCCTTTTGGATAAATGAAGCTGGCAGGATCATGCGGGAGAGGGCTGTGCCAGTCTAAAGTACAGCTGCTGCTCCATATTCCTAGGAGCGACTTCCTAGGATGGTCACAGGTGTAACCCCAGCTCCTTGGGTTTGTCATTACCAGCCCTTTGCCCTCCTGCCTTTGCTGCACTGGTTAATTTAAAAGTGCAGGGGTTGAATTGTTTGCATGGGCTTTTTCTTTAAATATTTGCAGTATATTCTAAATATTTCACAACAGGAGGGAAGGACAGAGAGGTGACTCAAGTGTGGAAATTAGTTTGAATGTGTGTCTGTATTTCTTCCCCATTTTTTGTAACTCCTTTCATAAGACACAAATTCTGGTGCATGGGCCATATTCCATCTGGAATTGTATTCTGCCACCTCAAGTTCTCATCTGACATCCCCCCTATTCCTCTATTTCATGTTCTTCACCAAAAAAAAGGGGGGAAAGCAAACAAGGGTAAAACCAGACAACACTGAATGAGCTATGGCTGCATTTCTGCCAGAACAATGATCTTTCTAAGTGCACCAAGACTGCTACAGGCTTCTTATCCAATACTCTCCTAACCTGTTGGATGGATATAGTGGAGTCGGTCCCATTGAGTAGAGTGCTCTTGGTCATTTTTATTTCTGGCTTGCTTAGTCCTTTATTGCTGAATGCCCTGTCTACCTGGGGATTCACAAGTGTCCTGCTGTCCCTCTTCCCTCAGCTGTGGCACACGGCTGTCCTAAACCGCTCTGGGTGCTCAGGTTACTGTGTTCATGCCACCATACAGTGACATTCCTGCTCCACACTTTTTTACCCCTAGGAGGTGACAGGCGAGCTTTTGAAATTAAAGCCGTGTCCTAATGAATGAACCCATTTCCCTGGGAAAGCAGGAGGTAGTGCAAGGGCTGGGTTGTGGGCTGCAGCTGGGCAGAGCTTTCCTTTCTGAGTCAGCATCGAGGAATTTAACCTTTGCCTTCGGAGAAAGCAGCACAGCATGAGGTAGCACAGGAAGAAGGAAGGGGATTAATTTCAGAACAGTTAAATAGTTACAGATCCTGTGGATCCAGAGAACCCCTTTCTTATCTCCTCACCCAGAGCCCCTCTAAGGTGAGCGTTTTTTCACCTGCTACCCCTTGTGCTTCTGGCTTGGCAGGTACAAGTGGCTCTGGCCAGCTGCGCTCTGTGCAGGCGATCCCAGCTCCCGAGGAGAGGCTGGATTCAGGACCCGTTCAGGATTTGACTCTGGGGCCTTGATGAAGGCTGTATTCACACTGGCACTTCAGATGTTCCTGTCCACAGCTGACATTTTAAGTGCCATCCAGGGGCTCTGGGTTACAAGGACTGACCTGATGATTCTGAGGTCGGGGCTGGGTTGCTGCATCGCAGGAGGGACCCCTGGGTACCCCCCAGATTTACTCTGCAGTCAACATTCAGACCATTACTGGACCTCATTTAGTTTGAAACCTGAATGTAGAGTTATAGCAAGATATGAAAAACTACAGTGACACACACTGACAAACTGAGTGACATTTCCTGGTGACCACCTCACAGGTGATTTCATGTCACCTGTCAGTTTGTTCCCGCTTGTGTATTCAGCATTTATTGCTGTTGGGATTGATACCTTTAACATGTCTTGGAGGCCCATCCAGGCTTTCCTGAGCTTTTTGACAAGTCTTGCAGCAGGAGACTCCCACCCTTCTGCCTCAGGCTGGGTGTTTTCACCAATGAGTGAGCAGTTCATTAGTCTCGCTCTCTAGGTACATTTGTGTTTACTTTCTTGTCAGTGCATGCTCATTTGAATCTGAGAATCATTTAGGTCGGAAAAGAGCTCTGAGACAATTTAACCTGATCTTTGACCAATTGCCACCTTATCAGTGAGAACAGAGCACTGAGTGCCACGTCCAGTTGTTCCTTAAACACCTCCAGGGATGGTGACTCTACACCTCCCTGGGCATTCCAATGTTTTACAACCTTTTCCATGAGAAATTCTTCCTGATGTCCAGCCTGAACCTCCCCTGGCACAACTTGAGGCCATTTCCTCTGCTCCTGTCCCTGTTCCCTGGGAGCAGAGCCCGACCCCAACCTGGCTGCCCCCTCCTGTCAGGGAGTTGTGCAGAGCCACAAGGGCCCCCCTGAGCCTCCTTTTCTCCAGGCTGAGCCCCCCAGCTCCCTCAGCTGCTTCTCAAATGACTGACTCTCTAGACTCTTCCCCAGCTCTGCTGCCCTTCTCTGGACTCTCTCCAGCACCTTTCTGCAGCAGAGAACTGATTTTGTCATCACCACTTTCTCAGCGGTGTCTGTACATTTTTGTGAGTGTGGCAAAAAAATAACCCTGTCAGCAACAGAAAGGCCTATCCTATGGGCAAAAGACAAAAGATCATGAGCTGCTTTTTCACCCAGTACCGTCCATTTCACTGTGCTATTGTCGCCCAGTGCGCAGCCCACTGCACTGCGTTAGAGGCTGCACGTATGTTGGGGCAGGTGATTTTTGACTGCACCCACCAACCTGCTGTGAGGGCACGGAGTCACAGGACAACAGGGAATGGCTTTGACCTGACAGAGGGCACGGTTAGGGCTGCCTCCAGCCCTGGGGTCCCCAGCACAGGGACGACATGGAGCAAGTCCAAGATGATCAAAGGGATGGAGCACTTCTACAAGGACAGGCTGAGAGAACTGGGATTGTTCAGGCTGGGGAAGAGAAGGCTTTGTGGCCTTCCAGTACCTGAAGGGAACCTACTAGAAAGAGGGAGAAAAACTATTTACAAGGGCCCGGAGTGATAGGACAAGGGGGAATGGATTCAAACTGAAAGAGACAAGGTTTAGATTGGATGTTAGGAAAAAACTCTTCCCTGGGAGGGTGGGGAGGCCCTGGCACAGGGGGCCCAGAGCAGCTGGGGCTGCCCCTGGATCCCTGGCAGTGCCCCAGGCCGGGTTGGATATTGGGGCTGGGAGCAGCCTGGGACAGTGGAAGGTGTCCCGCCCATGGCAGGGGGTGGAACGGGATGATCTTTAAAGTCCCTCCCAACCCAAACCATTCCGTGATTCTATGAAACCATGCTGCTGCAAGCTGTATCCCTTCAAATAGCTGTTTTGTCCTCAGTTGTCTTGAGAAATATTTATGTAGGTCACTTAAAAATATCCCCGGTTTTGTCTCGTCCTTTACTGTCGACGCTTGGTCTGCCCCAGGCCTATGGCTCAGCTGTGAGGTGCCTGCCCTTCATCTGAAGGCTTCCCACCAGCCGACACACGTTTAGACACCATTTATGGGTAATTTTCCCTCAGATAAGGTGCGGAATCGTTAATTTGGCGCTCAGGGACCGGACCCCGCGCACTCCCGACTCCCTCAGGGAACGGCGGCTGCGTGTGGGACGTGACCGGGGCCGGCGCCGCAGCCCCGCCCCCGAGGGGAGGGGTGTCCGCTGATGGACGGGCAGTTTGACCAATAGAAACGCAGGACGGACAGCGCGAGCCAATCGCTGACGGGAGGGGCGGGGCCAGCCGGGCTGGGTGGCGGCGGCGCGGGCGGCGCTGCGGCAGAACGCGGAGGCGGTGAAGCGGTGCGGATCGAGCGGGAGCGGAGTAACCGGGCCAGCAGCAAACATGTCTCTCTCCAACAAACTCACCCTGGACAAGGTGGACGTGAAGGGCAAGCGCGTCGTCATGAGGTGAGGCGTTGCGGGGAGAACGTGCGTCTCCCGGGGGCCGCCCTGCTCCATCCTCCGCGCTGGGGCCGGGCCGGAACCCCCCTGCAGTAGCCCCTTGCTCGAGCCCGGCACGTGTCGGTCTGGGCGGTTTTAGTTCCATTTTTTTTCGCTCGCGGGGTGTTTGAGAGGCTCCTGCATCCATCATGGAGTGGGCCCGGCTTCCCTGCGGGGGACGTGGCGGCCGGGCGGGGTGTAAATCCCGGCCCGGCTCTGCCGCCCTGGATCGCCCCGCTCGCACGTGTGTCGGCCACAGGCGGCTTGGGGCGAAATCCAGCCAGCCTGCCGTGCTCTTATTCCAGGGAACTAGCCCCGAAAATGCTTGTTTCCTGGTTATTGTTTCCTTACTGCAAATTCAAAAATCATTGCAGTAAGAAAGTGAAGATACAGCTCTGTCCAGCTATCCAGATACCAATAATTCAGCATTTTGCAGCAGGAAGCAAATCACAGAGTGGCCTGTGTTGGGAGGGACCTTCAAGCTTATCTCTTTCCCCCCCATGCCAAGGGCAAAAGCACCTTTTGCTAGGCCAGGTTGCTCCAAATCTCTTCCAGCCTGGCCTTGGGCACTTCCAGGGATGGGGCGTCACCGCAGGTTTTCAGCACATCCTGGTCTGAAACCCTAAAATAGGTATTCATAGCTTATTTATAAAGCATCAGTGCCTGAAAGCCTAATGTTGGAACTGTTGCCAAATCCTGGGAGATAAGGGCACCAAGGTACATCGTGATACGTCCTGCTCGAAATACTCTTTATTGTGGGATAGTTTGTTCAAGGTCACTATGATGTGGCTACTACGTGTGCGTTATCTACTCTGTGAGTAGGCAGGGATAGCAAAAGTATAGCTTCTCTTAATTCGTAGTCTGACAGACAACTTGCTCTTTTTACCTTGTCTCTGCAACCTTGTTTTGAGCTAGTTCCCAAAAAATCTGATTATCAGAAACCAGCCCGTGTAGCAAGTATTGAAGAAGCTTGCTCAGGATTTTTGTGCACTTTCTAAGTCTGGTATAAAAAAAGATCTTTCTGTTTCTGTAAAAGTCTGTACCTGTGGTTTTTTTGGCCATCTGTCTGGTTTTTTCCGTTTCTGAGTCATGTTACAGAGAGCAGCCGTGCATTGGCGTACGATGGGCTGGGTTTGCCCGCTCAAAGTCTCTGTTAATTAAAGCACAAATCTGACTTTGCTATTCTGTGAGGGGCTACCCAAACACAGCAGGTGGCTGCCAGGCTCCGTGTCTCCTGCCTGCATCTCACCTCTCTGAAACCAGTCACCACGTGTTCTCAGTAGTACTAAAATCGATACCTCTTCATTTTCTCCCCATATTCATGGTAATTTTGGCGTACTCACACACTGCTCAGCTTCCGGTTCTAAATGCCGAAGCTTCAGGAAAAGTTGAGAATGGGGGGGAGAGAGGATTCAGGACAGCTCAGGTTTCAGTGGTCTGAAGTGGGGAAGAAGGCTGAGCTGGACCTTTATTTTGTAGTTTTGATGGCTCTGTAAAGCAAACTGTTGTTTTGTTCTCTCCTTTTAGGATAAAAGGAGAGAATGGTTCTTTTCTTTGCCTCTTCTAGAACTCGACCACTGTGCTATGGGGCTGCCAGTTCAGTTTCTTTCTGCTCAGCTACTCCTGCTTTGCTGGCAGCTTTTGTCTTTCTTCCCATTTGTTTCACGTGCTGAGTGGGCTGCAGGGGGATTCATTCACTCGGCTTGCTGGACTCGGATGTTCTTTAATGTTTAGAATGATACAGGATGCAGGCTCTGCTCTCTGCCGTTCGCTGCTCCAGCCGTGGGTGTTCCCTCCTGTAGCTCAGTGAGCAATTTCTGCCCCACTACTACGCAACGCAGCTTCCTGCACATGGGCACAAGGGATGCCAGGAGGTGACTGGGCTGGTGAAACTCCTCCCTTCCAGCCCATCGGCTGGCACGAGTCAGGAGGTTACCTCCAGATCCAAGTCAGGTCTTCCAGAGAGAATGGGATAAGCCACAGCACTCGGCTGCAGGGAGATTAGAGCTGGACAGAAATGAAAGCTTCCTTGAACTGCCTGCTGGCCACAGTAGTCCAGCCAAGTATTCCAGAAGCCTCATTAGAGAACGCAAGGTCGTTTGTCATTGTTCATTCCCTTTCTCTTGGAAGCTCCTCGTAGGGGATATGAAATCATATTGTTTAAAAATAAAAAGTTCAATCTTGGTTTATTTCCTGCTCAGCATCACTGCTACTCTGGTCCTGAGCATCAGGATGTATTGGTGGCCCAGCTTTCCTGAGAAATTCTAGCAGTGGTTGTTCTCCATTTGTGTTATCACAAGCAGAAATGGCTGATAACACATTGATTTCAGAACAGAACTTGTGGACAGGGCAGAGCTGAACATCTTACTCTAATTGTAACATTGCTTTTCTAGCCAGCACCCTTCTGGAGGCAGGTTCCCTCACTCATTTGTTGAATATTTAAAATCAATAAAATAAATAAATAATAAAATATATTTGTTGAATATTTAATTTTGCTTCTGGTTTTGTTTCTTTTTTTAGGGTTGACTTCAATGTTCCAATGAAGGATCACAAAATAACCAACAATCAGAGGTGAGCCATAATTTCTATCCTAGATGGAGGCCCCAAAGTCTGCTGTGTCTCTGACTTCACCCCAGTACCTGGAATGTTACCATGATTAAGCTGTCATTGCTCATACCAGAATATTAAAGGGGTCAGAGAAAGTCCTAACAATTTTTAATTAAACCCCCTGCAGTTATTAGGAAACTACACTTAACTACAAGGCTGCTGCTCACTGTAGCTGCTGTGGAAAGCATATGGAGAAAATATCTTATTTTAGAGATCCTAAACTGCATAAGCTGGCTATGACCATTTCACAGCCACATCCCTTAGGCTGTGTGTGAAAGTTGTCTGTTACTACCCAGGAGTCTCTGTGCCTCCTGCTTACCCTGGGGCTGTGTTAACTTCTCGTTTTCATTTGAATAATGGTTGCAGTGCTGCACACAAAGACCTGGGGTTTAGAAACACTGATGCCAGCTGTCTTGCCCTGCTTGTCAGCCACTTGCAGGCAGGTGCCAGTTCTGTTCACCACCATGTGCTCACTGCTCATCATTTCTCTGTTGCTGCAGGATCACAGACTAACCCAACAAACCTGGTAGTGTTCAAGTGTCTCCTGGCATTTCTTAGCTGAGCAATCAGCAGAATTTAGATTACAAAATGCATTTTAATTCCATGTCCTACCTTGCTTGGAAGATAACAGTGAAACATGAAAACAGTCGGGGGTGGAGAATTTTGTTGGTGCTTTCTTAAGGAATTGTTCTGTCCAGCTCTTGTGCTCTGTTTCTTTTATCATTTTTGAAGGGCAACTCCAGGGCTCATGTGTAAGTGGTACTAATCCTCTTGCCTGGTAAACTCTAATTGAGTCCTTATTAATTTGTTCCTGTGTGCCATTACAGAATCAAGGCAGCTGTTCCTACCATCAAGCACTGCTTGGACCATGGGGCCAAGTCCGTGGTTCTCATGAGCCACCTGGGTCGCCCGGACGGTGTCCCCATGCCTGACAAGTTCTCCTTGGCCCCCGTAGCTGTGGAGCTGAAGGCACTCCTGGGCAGGTAAAGTGGAAGAGCAGCTTGGTGTGCATCAGGCCTTCCCTGTCAGGGGACCTGGATGTTTTCCTTTCCACCAGGAAGTCACTGGTGAGACTACAGTGTGTGTCTTGTGTTGCAGGGATGTCTTGTTCCTGAAGGATTGTGTTGGTCCTGAGGTGGAGAAGGCCTGTGCTAATCCTGCTGCTGGCTCAGTCATCCTGCTGGAGAACCTCCGGTTCCACGTTGAAGAAGAAGGGAAAGGGAAGGATGCCTCAGGGAACAAGGTGAAACTTCAAGTCTGGCTTTCATGTGTGCCTGCTGTGGTCTTATCTGCTCTTTGCTGCAGATTGACAAGGAGCCAGCAGCCTCTCTAAAACACTGATTGTGAATTTGGTCTTTGAAGGATGTCAGAGATCTTCAGTTCAGTGTGTCCCACTGTTGTGCCAGAGTTTTGAGTGGAATACAGTGAATTTCCAAGATGAAACAGCTCAAATGAAAGGCTGTAGATGACTCCGTCAAAGGTGGTGTAGTCTGTAAAAAAATTAAAAAGAAACTAAATAGGGCTGTGCAAGAAACTGCTGCTTGTTAGGCTTCATTTTTGGATATCTAAAATGAAAACCAATTTGGATCTAGTTTGTTGCCACCAGGCCCATAAGAATGATGCTTCTTTTTTGGGTTATATGGCTGATATTTCTGCAGCACAGGGATTATCAAAGCCTCCTCTAAGCCTGTCTGCTCTTCAAAGTAGTTATCTAGAACCAGGCTGTCTTGCACCTCTGACATTTTGTTGAAGGTCAGCAGAGTGCCTGCTCCAGACAGCTGCTTTTCTTAGCGATGGTGACCCCGCTGGCTTTACAGAGGCCTTGGCTCTCTTCAGATCCAGTGCTTGGAGGGAATGCTGACATGGGCTGGTGCCCTTTATGGGCTGACACAGGACTCCTGTAGCTAAGGAACAGAGTGGTGAGCCTGTGCAGATGGCAGGGGGAAATTGAGCAAATCTGGAATTACTCACAGCTAGAACTGTGTGCCACTGCAAGTATGGTGGCAGGGAGAAGAGTGGGGCAGGAATTTAATTTTCTTTGGGAGACAGTCCCTTGGTTTTGTGTGTTTCTGTAATTCCCAGATGATTTAGCTGGGTGTGTGCATATGGAAGCACACACTGCACTGAGCACAACAGGAGGGGTGCCAGTGACAGAGCTGCCTCTCCTACCAGAGGTGAAAGTCAGTGCTATGGGAACAGTGATGCAGTACAGGAGGACAGGTTCCTGACTGGTGCTTAAACTTTGTTTTTCCGAAGCAGATGCAGTGGTTGTGGTTCCTTCTGTCAGAGTCTCTTGTGTTCTGCTCACAGATGGTACTGGTTCTAACTGGAGCACTTAGTCTCTGTAAAGCCAGGCACTTTGCTGAGTGAAGGAGCAGTTGGCAGCATTGTTCTAGAATCTCTGTGGTTCCTTGGACTTGTCTCCTGCTCGGGCTCTGCTAAAAAGGGTCCCCAAAGCCGTGCTGAACCACCCCTCACATCTGGGTGCTGGCAGAGGCTCCCATGGAATGCCAGCTGACAGCAGAAAAGCCCTGGGAGAGGGGCTGGCCCGACTGCCAGTCCGGGCTGTTCCTCTCCAGGATGTGGCCGTCAGCTACCTCTGAGAGTCACCTGCTGCCCAAGTGAGCTCTGCTGTCTCCTCATGGTGGGAAGGAGAACTGAACTCCATAAGCCATCCCATGAGGATTTGGTGGGATGCTTGGAGGAGTCTTTTAACAGAAATACACCTTTTCTTGCCCACTACATACTACACTTGTCTCCAGTTTTCCAGCATTGGCTGCTTTCACTGTGGCCTGTAGTAGTGTGCAGGCCATTTCTCAGACTGTTCATTGGTTAATCCTCGATGCAGTTGCTAAATCAGTCCTTCAGGAGATCATCCTTTAACCTCTGGCTCTTGGAGACCATGCTTTCTTTGCTCAGTAAGTGAGCATGAGTTTGTTTAGTCTGATTTCAGCATTGCCTTTTCTCTCCTTCCTGTGCTACCGGTGTTCACCAGACACCACTGGAAATCTATTGGAGAGAGACTGAAAGATTCATGGTGCTGCAGTTCAGAAGTGGGAACAGTCTTCAGGCCTGCAGTAGCAGTCTAGGGGAGTTTCAAGTGGAATTTAAACCATTTAAGCTTTTTTGTTGCTCCTGCTGGACTGGGAAAAAGCAAATGAAGACAGTGACCCACTGGATGAACTGATGACTTCCTCCAGCTGACCTTTTTTTGCTTTGGATTTATGAGTCAAATTGCTGACTTTAAACTTCGATTCAGAATCAAAGTCTCAGGGTACAAACTTGTCCTTCTTTCTCTTTTTAGATCAAGGCTGAGCCTGCAAAAGTGGAGGCTTTCAGAGCCTCTCTTTCCAAACTGGGAGATGTCTATGTCAACGATGCTTTCGGTACTGCCCACCGAGCTCACAGGTGGGTGCCCATTTCCCTTCCACAGGGAGAACTGCAGAACAATATCTGCCGTGGAAACATACAAAATACTGCCCCCAAGGAGTTTTAATTTCCTTTTGGGCTTATCCCACTATCACTGTGCTGTGTTTGTTCCTCAGCAATGGATTTACTGAAGGTAGTTACCATGCTCTTTCAAGTTTGTCTCTGGGAACAGAAAGCTGAAACAAGATCTTAAGACTTGCATTGGGTTTTTTTAGACTTTGCAGATCTAAAAATTACTTCCTTAGGGCTTGTATAAATTGTCCTGCAATCACAACAGCCCTCTTTTCCAAAAGAGTAATCACTGCAGAGTGATTGTTTTCATGGAGTGTGTTTAGATGTGTACTTGTAAAATGCAGTGGCCCTCTTGGAAGAGGAAATCCCTGCTCTTAGCTATTCTTATTTATCCTCCAGTGTTTTGGATCATTAGTTGAGATGATAAATGTCTTGCAGATCAATATTTCTATGCAAAACCAATGTCAGAAATTAAGCATGTTCAGCTGTCTTACCCCAAACTAGGAGAACAAAGCCCCTGTGTGTGTTTTTATGCAGGTGGTTGCTGTTCTCATTGCTGCAGCTGACTGAAGGGTTGGCTTTGCAATGCTGTGAGACATGGGGGTGTTTCTACATGTAAATTTTTCCTTTCCTCCCTTTTTACTTTCATTCTGCAGCTCCATGGTAGGTGTCAATCTGCCTCAGAAGGCTGCTGGCTTCCTGATGAAGAAAGAACTGGATTATTTTGCCAAGGCCCTAGAAAGTCCAGAGAGACCCTTCTTGGCAATTCTTGGAGGGTAAGACTCAATAGCATTGTGCCTGTATTTCTCTAACTCCTCTAACAAATGAGAAGTTGTTTTGGCTTGGTTTAAACAAGTGCTTTTCTTTCAAGTGTACCTGCAGTTTGGATTTGTAGCTGACTCCTGAGATCTGAGATGTGGATTAGAGAGGAGCTAACTGATACGTCTGCTCCTGTGATGATACAATCTGGCTGCTGATTGTCTCCCCTGACCTCCCCAAATTGAGACAGTCCCCAGCAGTTTTTTCCCCAGATGAGCCAGGAGAGCAGTTAGAGCCACGTGATGGCCCAGACATTGTCAGTGACCTTTCCTCCCCAGTTCAGGGTACAGAGAGCTCAGGCTCAGCACTCTGTAAACTGACACGACCTCTCATTAAGCAACAGAGCCCTGCTGGGGCTGCATGGGCTCTGCTCTGCCCCAGCACCTGGTGTGCAAAGGGACTGGAAGGTGCACAACCAAGTGACTGCTCCTGTGCAGAAATATTTAACTGCAGCCAGTTCTCAAGCAGTCCAGCACTGCAGCTCTGCAAGGTGCATTTCATCAAGTGAATTAAGTTGGCTGGGCAGTCAGGGGAAATCGGGCTCTAAAGGGCCAAATGAGGTTTATATTTAAATAGAAACAAAGAAATGGAGGGCTGAATAATGCTCTAGTAAGTTGAATTCTGATGCTGGCCTGCTAAGTTGCTAAATTCTCTTTCTGCCCATTCCTGACAGTTGTTTTTATGGATCATTCTTTAGAACAGCCTTGGCATACCATGGTCACGATATTCATTTTTCATTCTTTTTCCCTTTTTCTCTCACCAGAGCCAAAGTTCAGGATAAGATCCAGCTGATCAATAACATGCTGGATAAGGTCAACGAGATGATCATTGGTGGTGGGATGGCGTTCACCTTCCTCAAAGTGCTCAACAACATGGAGGTACAAGGAGGAAAATTCCGTGTCTGCTCCTAGTGAAGAATGTGGTCTGAATGCCCCTTACAGGTTCTGAGATTGAGCACTGGACATCTTGGCTCTCTGCAAGAGTAGAGAGCACTGAAAAATTGACAATCCCTTTGCAAAACTCAGATTACTGCTATATCTCTCCATGTGCTTTAAGAAAACAATCTTTACAGAATTGCTGTCTGAGCAGTTTGGGTACTGATGTTCTCTTCTGTCATGACCAGGAGCTAAACAAACACTTTTCCCAAATATTTCCTCTAGATTGGCAACTCTCTGTTTGATGAAGAAGGATCAAAAATTGTTAAGGACCTGATGGCCAAGGCAGAGAAGAATGGTGTGAAGATCACTCTGCCTGTTGACTTCATCACTGCTGACAAATTTGATGAGAACGCACAGACTGGGGAAGCCACAGTGGCTTCAGGCATTCCTGCTGGCTGGATGGTAGGTTTGAAGGGGAAAGGGACTGAGAGGAGGAGCAGTAAGGAATAGGGTGGGTAGGACAACTCTTGAAGGAGTAGAAAAATCAATTGTGATCCTTGGCAAATGTTTCTGAGGGCAGTCAAGCTGTTCAGAGTTAGTTGGTTTAATGAAATTGAAGCCTTGTTGTTTGTTCTGAATTTTTAAGTCTAAAGTAGCTTTTGTGAGATTTGGATTAAAACAGCAAAATTCCTCTCCAACTTGCAAATCTGAATGCAGTAGAAATCCTTTTTATTTGACTGGAATTTAAGTAGGGTTGGCAAAGTTTTTTTTCTAAGGCTTCAAGTATCCAACATGGATTTAAAATTGACTTACTGGTGTTAGGAAGATAAATAGCACAGCAGACTCCACTCTCCTGCAGCAGCAGCTGGCAAATCTGTTTGTGCATACAGAGAAACTCTTTTTTTCATGTCTGGGGTGAGGGGGAGGCTTCTGGCTGGGCATGGGTGATTTGAGCTGGGGATCAGCAGTGAGTTTGTCTGTGCCTTCTCTCACTTCCCTTAGGGCCTGGACTGCGGCCCTGAGAGTGTGAAGAAGTTTGTTGAAGTTGTGGGAAGGGCCAAACAAATTGTGTGGAATGGTCCAGTTGGGGTCTTTGAGTGGGACAAGTTTGCCAAAGGAACCAAAGCCCTGATGGACAAAGTGGTAGAAGTAACTGGAAAAGGCTGCATCACCATTATTGGTAAGTAGTTGTGTTTGTTATTTTTCTAAATGCATGGAAGAAGCTTGTGCTGGCCAGCACTGTGTTAAAAATACTGGTCAAATTATTCTCCTTTCCTCACATTCTCTTCTGTCCTTGGGCGTGGGCCTTCAGTAGGACAAAATCTGAATTTCTTGTGTATCTCATGGATTCTGTTTGTGCTGTGCTACAGGTGGTGGAGATTCAGCTACTTGCTGTGCCAAGTGGAACACTGAGGATAAAGTCAGCCATGTCAGCACAGGAGGTGGTGCCAGCCTGGAGCTGCTAGAGGGTAAATCCTCTTTTATCAATATTTGTTTGAGTAAATTTGGAGTTCTGGGTGCATTACCATGTGTTGGTAGTCAAGAAAGCACAACAGTAGAGGAATGGTTTTTTCAGCCCCACCATGTGGAGTTGGTTACATGCAGCTTTGGAGCCACAAGCTCCTGTTGCTGCTCTTCTGTGGCCCTCACAGAGGAAGAGAGGAAGAAAGTGGAGTATTCCTGCAAACAGCACAGGCTGCCTCTCCCAGAAAGCAGAAATACTGGGATAGAGAACAAGAGAGTGGGCAGGATTTTGTCACTGATCCCTCAGGACATGCCAACCAGCCTGTTTAAAATGCCCAGTTTTTGTTAGGGAAATCTCATCAGAACAGTCTGGAATTCTTGCCAGAAGTCTCCTCTTCCTGTTTGGAATTCCCTTGGTTTTGGGGAGCCCTCTAGTGCTCACTGACAAACCTGCACGAGGGCACTTGGAATTCAAAATGGTGAGGATTGACGGGATTCTTGTAACGAGTTCCATTGTTCTCTAAACGACTTTGCATTTCCTCTGGTAATTTGCCGTTTCCCAGTGTGTGTAAATTATCCAATGCTGTCAACTCCTCCGGAGAGGAGAAACTTCAATAACCTGCCTTGCAGCTGCTGTTTCCAGGAGTGAGATGGGAGACAGAGCTTTTGTTTCTGTTGCCTAGGGAGTGATGGGCAAGCAAAAGAATGCAGATGGCTCGAAGGAAATGCTGTGTATTCAAAAGGACAAACTTGTCTAAGTTTTGGCCCAAAATATGGGTTTGTGTGTGTGATCTTTTAAATGTAACGGAAGTCTGGCTAATTTGAAAAGCTTCTGAAGATGAAAAAAGGGGGAAAAATCCCTGAAAACTCAGCAAACGAGTGAGTTGTGAACAGTGTTACAATTCAGTCCTGCTGCAGAGCTTGAGCATTAGAAGGTTGTTTTTCTAAGGAAAGGCAAAACCAGAGTGGTGTCTGTTCATTATTAAAATAGGACAAAAAGCTAAAAATGCTTCAGAAAACATTGTACTTGAACAATCTAGGCCCTTGTACTAAAAGATGAGCATATTCTTTGATTCCATCAGTTGGAAAGAGACATGTAAATGTCTCAACCTGGGTGTTTTAGTCACAGTAAAAGACTTGAGACTCGTAGGAGGCTTTTTCTCTTAATTAATTGTTAAAATTTCTGCCACACTCCCCAGAATTCTATTTATGTGCCACTAGAGATTTAAGAAAGTATGCAGCAACTCCCTAAATCCAATCAAAAATCTGTTTGCTATCAAATTTAATGGAAAAGGCTGTTGGGTGTTTGGATCTGGCCCTAGCAGAGGCTTGGACAGAAACGTGCCATCACTGTTAATTGAGAACTGCTGGCTGGGCTGTGTTAGGAATCTCTGCTGACATCTGAGTGCAGCTGTGCTCTGGGTGGATTTACTGTGTGGAGCAGGTCTGTGTAACCACCACGGTCAACGTGGAGCCAAACTCTTCCGTTTTCAACCTGTATTGCTGATGTACTTCTTAAAATTACATCTCTTTAAATGTTGCAGTTGCAAGCCTAAAGCAAAGTTGTTGGAGCACAGAGGGGTTCTTCACCCTGCTGTTGTGTTTTATCTGCCCCCAGGTAAGGTTCTCCCTGGTGTGGATGCCTTGAGCAACGTGTAGAGAGCAGAGCCCCCGTCCTGGTCCCGTGCACAGCCCCTGAGATCCAGCACTTCAGCTCTGCAGAGGCAGATCCCAGAGTGTAAACCAGAGTGGGACCTTGCAGCAGGAGACAGCAGAGACCTTTCCCACTGCAGTTTACACGATGTGGGTTTGTCCACTGTTACCCCACTTGAATTAACGTAGTGAGTTGAAACCGTTGTTGTGAATTTAGAGTGTATATATTTATATTTTGCCTTTTCAAAGAGATTAATCCCTGTTAGACATATATCTCAGAAAGGAGTGCACTGTTCAGCTTCCATCCTAGAGGCATTTTCATCACTTGACACGGTTCAGAAAGCAAAGGGGACTCCAGTTTTTTGGAGGTTGGTTGTAATAGCTGCTGAATAAACATATTTAAAGTGCTCCCAGTTTGTATGTTGTCCTTATTTCAGATTTTTAGAATGGACTGCATTAAAATACCTTCTAGCATCAGGAATCTGAGCCATTTTTCCTATTTGCTCTAATTATAATATTTCTAAATCTCCTTTTATGTTTGTCCAGTGGCTCTATAAAAGCACCCAGTCATCATCAATGTGAACTTGGATGGTAAGGAAGTAAATTGCCACAGATGTGCTGCTATGTTAAAACTTCCATGCCCCTCATATTAAAGTAAGATTAAATTTTGTATGTGCAAGTCAAGTAAGATAAATGCAAGTTCAACTGCTTGTCATCTGGAGAACTTGCCTCGTAGTGGGCAACTAATGTATTTAATGTCAATATAGGGGGAATTTTGAAGACAGGCAGGTAAAAATGAAGTCCCCAGCCAACAGAATTGCAATGTGCCTCGGTTCAAGTTTGTGGTCCTAAAAGCACTGGAAGTAGCATGGTAAAACTGCACAGTTGGACAGTGAGGTTTGTTAGTGCCTTCAGCCGTGGCAGAACTGCAGGTGCTGTCAGTGGAGGCCCAGCAAGGTGGTTCCAGAGCCTGGAGCTGGATTTCCATGTGGGCTGCCACGTGTGGCTCCTGTGCTGGCTCCTGTGCTGGCTGCAGGGCCCAAACGTGAGCACAGGGTGGCTCAAAACCAAACCTGGGACTTCTCCAGCCTCAGCCTGGCCTCGGCTTTGGGTTGTGTCAGCAGTCACAGCTCTGCTCTGAGGAGAGGCACTGCCCCAGCTGACCTACGTGTGGATCTCCCTGCTGGAGCCAGGAAAAGTGAGTGGTGTGGGGCAGCCGTGGCCTGGTTTGATTCCCAGTGAAATCCCCAGCAGTGGTGTTCCCAGGAGGTTCTGCACAGCACAAAGCATTCAGGATGAACCATGGAGGGAATCCCTGAGGTAAGCAACAGGTCACAACACAGATTCTGCTTTGAAGTTAATTTCTAGATGTGAAATATTAGCAAAACAAAACAAAAGCATGTGTTATAACAGACATACTCTGCTAAATTTTACCTGGTCATGAGGGGGTGTGAATTAAAACCCAATAATGCTGCAGTGTGGTAAAGCTGCTATGAAATATATCCTTGTTACAGTTGAAAGCTGAAAGTGACCATTGCGAAGAAAGTAGAAATAATGCAAATTACTGCAGCACTGGTCTGCTTCTCCTCTTCCTCCCCTCCTTTGTAACTCTCCCAAGCATTGTCTGATGGTACATGAATGATGCACATTTTTGCTGTGCTGTGCTCATGTTTTCCAGGCAGGGGTGCAGACCTCCGACAGCTGCAGGAACGAGGCAAAGAAAGGAGGGGGCTTGTCAGCCACAAAAAGACCATGGATTTTGGAAATCCAGTACGACAAAAACAAACATTCCACCACGTCTTGTAACAGATCCTCCTTGTCTGGCTCTGGCAAACAAGGCCTCGTGACAGCACAGCCCATTTTTGTTTCGGTCTTGTGCCCCTGTGCTGCTGGGTTCCCGTGGAGCAATAACAGACTTTTCCCCCAGCCCTCCTTTCTGGGTGTTTACAGTGGAACGTTGGTGTGTGGCCACTACCTCTGCTGGCTTTTTCCTCTCTTCATCAAAAGCAACAAAGCTATCTGTAATCAAATACAGCAAGCAGTACTAATGCTCTGTAAACACAGATGTCTATGCTTAAAAGCATTTTTCCACCTGACTTTGGATGCTTCCTACTCCCATCTCTAAAATGTCCTTTTGTTTCCACATGGCTTGGTTTATGCACTGTTCTGTGTTCAACACAGCAAACCTTGCACAGCAGGGCTAGAGAGATACTCAGCTTTAAATAAAAATAAACTATAGTTGTAAATAAAACTGGGTGGAACATCTAAGCATGAGACCACAGGAGCTGAGCACTTGATGACCAGCAGCTGAGAACTTCAGTGCCAGGCTTTCCAGGCCCTTTCTCTAGGTTTTTCCTGTTAACACTTTGACTTTGGCTTTTACAATTCTTTTGCTTTTGTTGAGAGTCTTTCTGGGGCAAGGAATGGTCCCTGTGAGAAACACTGTGGAAGAGAGATTAGAAGCAAGGCTGTTGCAGAAAGCTTATGATGTGATGAAGGTAATAGATACATAGCAGGTTAAGGGGGCTGGTAATAAGAGCCAGGTGAAATAAAAAGTAAAGAGCTTAAGTTCTTCAGCCACAACAACCCCATGGAATGCTCCAGGCTGGGGCAGAGGGGCTGGAAAGTGCCTGTCAGGAAAGGCCCTAGGGCTGCTGGTCAACAGCAGCTGAGCATGAGCCAGGTGGGCAAGAGGCCACTGGCACCTGGCCTGTCCCAGCCATGGTTGGCAGCAGGAGCAGGGCACTGACCGTGCCCCTGGCTGGGCATGGGGAGGGGCACCTGGAGTGCTGCATCCCGCTCTGGGCTCCTCAGGTCAGGAAGGCACTGAGGGGCTGGAGCGTGCCCAGGGCAGGGAACGGAGCTGGGAAGGGGCTGGAGCCCCAGGAGGGGCTGAGGGAGCTGGGAAAGGGCTCAGCCTGGAGAAAAGGAGGCTCAGGGGGGCCCTTGTGGCTCTGCACAACTCCCTGACAGGAGTGTGGGCGTTGGGCTATGCTCCCAGAGAACCAGTGATAGGACAGGGCAGGTTTAGGTTGGGTATTAGGAAGAATTTCTTCGTGGGAAGGATTTTTAAACATTGGAAGGGGCTGCCCAGGGAGGTGGTGGAGTCCCCATCCCTGGAGTCGGTAAAAGACTGACTGGATGCGGCACTCGGTGCTGTGGTCTGGCTGCCAAGGCGGGGATCGGTCGCAGGCTGGGCTCGATGCTCTCAGGCTCTTTTCCAGCCCCGGTGGTTGGGCGGTTGCCCCCGGGCCGAGGCGCGCTCCCCGCAGGCGCCCGGCGGCGCCCCCGCCCGCGCGGAACTACAGCTCCCGGCCGGCACCGCTCGCC
>VZRO01006633.1:67429-77548 GCA_013397915.1 Daphoenositta chrysoptera
CTGCCCCTCTGCCCGGCCCCTCCCCGGCTCCATTGTCAGGTCCAGGTCGTGCCGGGGATGTTTTGTTGCCCACAGCCTCTGCCCTGGCCGCCAGAGATGGTCCCTGCTCTGACCTTCTCCTCCTGCCCGCCCCAGACACCCGCAGGAGCTCACCCGCACCCGCCCCAGCTCTGAATTGAACAGAAACCTCTCCAAATCCGCCTGCTTTGATCTCTGAGAGAGTAAATGAGGAGGGTGATAATCCCCAAAGGGTTAAAGGCTTTGCATCCGTGCCTTGGTTTGGCCATCCCCGGTGCGGTCTGAGGGATTGTGGATTTCATTCACAGACTGAGTCAGGCAGGGCCATAAATATTCACCGTGACCTCTACCACATGGTCTAAGCAGCTCAAATCCCACCTGCCTCAATTCCAGGATACTTTTTGAGGAAGGTGAGGGCTGGAAAGCCAAACCTTCAGTGTGGGGGAGCTGTGGTGGACACAGGAACTGGGGTAATGTTAAACACCCACTGCTTTTCTTGGTGCTGGCACCAGCCAAGGGCTGGCTGCATGTGGTGGGACAACCCAGCATTTCCATATTTCAGGCTCCTGGGGGCTGTTTGGACTTCTCACAGCACATCCAGGCTCAGACTCTTGTCCTTGGCATCCTCACCTGCACTGTCCCACCATGATATACATAAAGAAGATCCCCACTCAATTTTCAGGTTAAAATTTTTAGTGTTGCCTCCAATAAATGATCCTTAATTCAGCCCCAATGCAATTTAAAATAGAAAATTCCATTTTGGTGTATTTTTCATTTTTATTCCACTTTCTAATGATAATTTTTCATTAAGCATCTAATTACATCCTAGCATTTCTCATCACCAAGGCTCAAGGTGCTTTACAAAAGAGGGGAAAATATGATTATTCTAATGATCCTTATTAAGGCTTAGGTTTTGGGCAGCTTCTGCAGATAATATAGGCCATAAATAATTAAGAGTACAATCTAATTAGGAGAAATCCCCATTTGTAAACTGAAGTGCTACACTGAAGAAGGCAGTGTCCAAAGGCATGGCCTTGTAACCTAATCTCCCTGATCAGAACACTATCCCATTAACCCACAAATCTCCCCTCTCCTGACCCGTCTGCCCCAAGGACAGGTAATTCCATGTGCAGGATCCAAGGGAGGGAGTTTCAGTGACCAGAAGCAGCCTGGAGAGCGTTCTATTGAAGTTCCTTGTAGTTTGAATAAAGGTCTTGTGTTTACTGAAATGTTCAGCCTGAGCTGAGCAGGGTTGGACATAGAACTGCTGGAGTTTTTTAGTAGAAATAGGGTTTGGAAATAAGAAGTGTTGCTGAAACTGGAGTCCAGAAGATAGGAAAAAAGGTTGTGGCCTGGATCTAGTTCATCCACAATCTAAATAGAATTCTGACCTGAAACTTGCTCTGAGCTCTTTGTCAAATTTCATCGAAGTTGGACATGGGCTTTCCTGTTTGAGAATTTAGTTTGCTTGTGCTAAACTGGGTCTGTGTATCCCAGCACCTGCATGTCCTGCTGGGAGCTGGCTACATCAGGACCACTGTTTATCCACATAATTCAGCAGCAGGACTACGTGGATGAAATCCTTGTTCTCATTCCAAGTACCTGCTGTCACATCTTAGTTATTCTGTGGGAATGTTTTTGCTCTGATCGTGGTCACCCAGCGCTCAGCTCTGACCTAATTGCAGCGTTCTCATTAGGCAGAGAAATTTCTGAGTTTGGCTTTGCAGTTCTCAGTAAGTAAATCTTTGCTCTGTAACATCATCCACCATCACTTTATAAGGGGTGATGATGCTGATGAGGGCAGCGTGTCTCTACTACAGCTTCTCCCACTGTACCATTATTGTGTCTGACACAGAGCAGGTGTAGACCATGTTGTTGATGAAAATTCCTGAGTCTGGTGATCTGTAGCAGCTTTCTTACCACTAAAAGAACTGCACCTGTGTTAGTCTGGTGTTGTGTAATTTCCTTGAAAGTTGGTGATGTAAGAGCAGCTACAAATAAAGCTGAAAATCCCAGACTGCCTTTCTGCCTGAGCCTGATTAGGGCTTAATCTTGGCCAAGTTGGTGTAATTTTCAAACGTAACTCAAAGGGATGGTGATTGCAAGTTACACTGAAATGAGTCCCCAAGTCCCTCAGGGTCTTGGACAGACCTGTATCTTAATACCTCTGTGCTGTAATTCTTAATTTGTTACCGTGTTGGCTGTAGTTCAGTGTCATTGCTGGAAGCCTTGAGTAGTGAGGCATGGCTGGAGCTCACGGGGATGCTGGTGGTACTGGGAGTGTGCTGCACATGGCAGGGGAGGACCTGCAGAAATGAGGAAGCTGGGAGTGTGGGCATTTTGAGCAGCAGAATGAGGGAGGGGGAGAGGGAAAAACAGAAAAGTCAGGAATAAAAACTAAACCACCACCAGGGTTGTAGGTGATGATGGGTTCCCTAAGAGCAGTCTGATGTGCTGCTTAGGGGAGGGACGAGAAGAGGGTTCCTGGAGAAGTGCTTTTCCACACAATGAAGCCTTTGGTTTCTTCCCTTGCGCATTTGTAGAGCGCTCACATCTTTCTTTCCCTTACCCCAGGAGACATTCCCGTTTCCTTTCATTTACCAGTGTTTGGAAGGAGATGAGGCACTGTTGGGCTCCCTTATTAACTTAATCTGTGGGAAGCTCCACATAAATCCCTGAATTTCCCAGTCCTGACAGAAGGAGGTATTTGTGGAGTCGAACACGAGGTGGAGGTTCCTGCACAGGGAGGGTTTGACGCTGTCCTGAGCCTCTGTGACTTTTAATCCTGCCTTGCTTTGAAGTCTGAAGCTCCCGAGTCTGCATTAATGATCAAGGGGCAGAGCTGAATACGGAATTCCTATGGCACGAAGGTAAAGGTGTGGGTAGGAATGTGGGAAGAGAATATTTAAGAGCAGTCTGGCATGTATAGTTAATAATATTAAAAAAGTAATCATGTTAATTTCCTATAGGTGCTCAAGTTCTCAAGGCTTTGAGCATCTTCTCATCCCTTGTAGATCACTGGTCTCTGGCTGGATCCTGTCATGTTCACAATATTAAATTCCTTGAAAAGTAGAAAACTTCAGGTTTGAAAACTGTTGTCCTTCTCTACAGTGGGAAACTTGCTCTGCCCCCTTAGGCTGGAATGTCTGTTCCTCATGCAGTGTTTCAGAGCTGTGCTTGGCATTTGGCTGTCACTCTGTCCCACTCTGCCAAGTGTCAGTGATCCCTGAATGCTTAAAAAGTTCCTTGGGACTCTCAGCAGATGTGAAGCTCTTCTAAATTTGAGATTTGTCAGGAGCAGAATGCGTTAGAACAATTATTCCTGACTTTGACTTACGACTATGTTAAAACTCACTTATTTTTACCACAGTGTGTGTTCTTTTTAGGGCTCGGAGCTGTTTCTCTAATTCAGGAGCTGTTCTTCACAATTTTTACTTTAAAAGAAAATAGTCAAAAGGGCTATGTATCTTGCTACACATAATATACAGATATCTGCTGCATTATGAAGTCTCTTTTTTTTTTTTTGTAAACACTGGATTTTTAATGTATTTAATACCATAGTGTAAGTGAATATTTACGGAGGTGTCTGAGGTCTTTGGGTGAGCTGTGTCAGGTAAAATTTTGATCCAAATCCCAGGAGAAAAACCCCATCTCTGATATTGCAGTCCCTTCTTGTCCCCAGGGAATTAAAAAGACAAAATATTTTAAGCCATTGAACGTGCACTGAGCTTTAGTTCGTTAGCTAAGAAGGAGTAGGATGTCTTTCCTCAGCCACATTCAAAACTGAAGAACAAAAAACTACCTTGAAAAATGGCCTTTGGGAAGCAGATGGCAGAAGCCAAGAAACTTGAGCCCTTTGCTAATGAATACTCTGTCCTTAACATTGTCTCTTTTGTTTCCCACACTTCCATGAGCTGCACACGGATTCAATTTGCCAGTTTTTAACCCTTCTTCCTGGTGCCTGATCCGAGCACAGTTTGGGAGCTGGGACAGCTGGCACTGAGGTGCTTGGCTTTGGGTTTATTTTTGCTGCCTGTTTGTCCCTGTGCCAGCTCTGGCTCAGGTGTGTAAGGTAATCCAGGACACAGAGCTTGGGTACATCCTGGGGAGAGGGAATCAAAGCTTTTCCACCTTCCTGGCAAAGGGTGGAACAGAGACAGGGCTGGGAGCAGGTTTGCTTTGATGAAAACACAGCAGCGTTCCCACTGTGGCTCCCGTCGGGGAAGGTGTTGGGGCTGTGCTGGGACTTCTTTAAGGAGAGCTGTTTTTCTTGGCATGGCTCAAAAATTGATGGAAAGTCAGGGTGGAGCCAAGGGATTTGGCATCATGGGAATTTCTCACACCAGCTTGTCTTTGTGTAGCAGCACCACAGAAGTGCTTTCTGCTGAGAGAAGCATTTACATCAGATGTTTATTTGAGACAGTGAAATTTATTCCAGTGAGTGATGATTGCCCAGAGTAAATGCAGTTCTTAGTAATAACTGTGTTGTTTCCAAAAGCATAACTAGCTCCTAGAGTTTTTGTTTGCCAAATTGTTAAGGATCTAATTAATCATCAATTTAAAACAAAAAAGGCATTTCATATCAAGAACATAATGCATTTTCATCCCTCATTTTTCTCTTGATAACTGTTGAACAAAGATCACCAGCAGAGAGTGCTGGTGCTCTTCCAGAATGTGGCAGCAGCTTCTGAAATTGATTGTAAAATCTAATCAGACTTTGTTCCATAATTCTATTTTTAGTTTTTCATTTACATGAAAATGAAATGTTAATCAATTACCTGTAACTTGATATCTTACTCTCTCTAATTATTAGTCTTCTTGTAGCTTACTGCAGGGGAAAGATTGTTTTTAGGAGATCATCTATGCATTAATAAAAAAATCTAATTTGAAGCAGTTGTATAAGAGAAATTAATCTGTTTCGTTTCAATATGGTTTTTGTACATAACATTTTCTTCTCCTTTCATTTCTCTTCTTTAATTTCACGTTCAGAATAAGCTGGTTACTCTTCAGTACAGCTTCCCTGTCGCAGGGGAAGGTGGTTCTGCTCCTGCAATTAGCAGAGCTCTTGCATGCCCATGGCACTTAGGGTTTCACTGAGCCATACCTTTACCCTTCCCAGGCCATCCAAGGTTGCTCCCAGCCAGAGATTGCTGTTGGTTGGGCCTCTTTCATTTCTTCCTTCCGAGTCTGCTTCAGACATCAGTAATAAAAATGAGTTGCAAGAGCTTTAAATCAAAGAGCACCCCCTCTCCCCCCTCTTTATCAGTACAGCCACACCATTTTAAGGCCTGGAGGTTTTGAAGAGGTTGGGCCTTTTGGTATCAAATCAGCCACGGTTGTCCCCTCTTAGGCTTTATGGTCATTGAAATATCAAGATTAGCAAGTCTGGTTTTTGCTGCAGAACCTGCTGTGCATCTTGTTTGCTTGTAATTTCATACAATCTTTAGTGCTTGAGAGCAAACAAATGCTGTGTTCAAGTTCAGTGCCTCCATGCCTTACTCTTACAGTTCACTCTGGTCCAAATCCACTGGAAGTTGAGGGAATCTTTCAGTTAATTCCAGCAGATTTTAAAGACACATCTCTTTTTAAAGAGACTTGAGAGGTAAGAATGCAGAGAAGCAAGGGAGATGGTCAACTTACCTACATCAAGGTTGTTAACATATAATAGACATCAGATAAAGGCTTACAGGTCTATCTTTGGGAGAAGAGCAGTGTTCTGTAAAGAAATCACTTTGTCCAGACTAACCTTATTTTGCCCAAACTACATTTAACTGTAGGGCACTGGGGTGTGAATGCATTTAGGGCAAAGCTGAAACATTTGTTTTTCCGTAGTTGGCAGTTGTTTATCACTCTCCTGGCTACACTGCTCTCTTCTGCAGTTCTGCATAGAGAGGGGCCAAGGTTCAGCAGTTAGAATAATTCTCCTTACAGGTGGTACCTGATCAATCACCTCACGGGTGACATGTCACTGCTGACCTCTATATTACATTTCACTGTGGTAAGCTGTTCCTTTTCTCCCCCTTCCTTGCAGGCCTTTTCTTCACCCCAGGAACCGTGCTGCACTTGAGTTACAATCCATTATAGAGGTACCTCCCAGACTGGCAGACTTTTAAGACTCTTCACACGCAGCAGCATGAAAAATCTTAGATGGGCTGGGGCTGTGTTACAGTGTAAATCACAGTAGGGACAGGACATGAAGTTGGCTATGCAGAAGTTTCTGTATCAGTTACTTCCCTCCCAGAAATTATGTGGTCATCAAAGTTTTATTGTGTAGAATTGGTGAAATAATCCACTTGTGTAGAAAGACACAGCAGTTACTTAGTGAAGACCAGAGGAGTAAATAATGTGTAACTGTTCCTGCTCGTGTGTTTTGAGAAGTAGAATTTTTCTTGCAATTCCACACGTGTCAAGTTTGATGATAGTAATTTCTGATGCTGTTGGTCTGTTAATAGCTGTTGTTGCCATCTTGGTGAATGGTAACTCGTGTAATTCATGCCGAATCTCCTGTCTGTCTGATTCTGTTTCCCTTCAGAAATCGTAGTTGCTCTCCAGCCATACCCAATAGCAGGACCTGAGGGAGCCTTTCAGGCTTTGTTACAGCTCAGGGCTGGATGTGGCAGCAACACCAAATCCTCTGCATATGACTTAAAGATGGCCATGGCCACCCTGAAGGTGCTGGGTGCTAAAACCAGGTGGTAAAACAGCAGCAAAAGCTGCATGTCCAAGCTCACTGTATGTGTGGGCAGCAAGGCAGGGCCTCTGCAAGTGCAGACTGAGCTCCCAGCCTGACTTTGGACCAACCACTCGACCCTCCTCTACCTTGGTGCCTTCTCCACTCATTTTTTTGTGATTTTTACAAGATTTTGAAATATTTTAGTCTTGTTTTGATCTGTATTCCCAAATGTGTTGGTTCGCTTACTTCCTTTTCTTCAATGAGTATCTGTCAAACTGATCTAGAAGTGTCCAAGGCCAGGTTGGATGGAGTTTGGAGTAACCCAGTTTAGTGGAAGGTGTCCCTGTCCATGGCAGGGGGATAGAATAAGATGAGCTTTAAGGTCCTTTCCAACCCAAACCCTGCTGGGATTCTGACTTTGGTTTCTATGACAAGAAATACATTCTTCCTTTTCAGAAATGCCTGTTCCTTGCTCCTGCTCACATTCTTGGCAAACATGCTTAGCTTCTTTTCTTAGGTTTTTTTACTATTTCTTGTATTACTGTCTGCTTACTGCAGGGTCATTATTTTGCCCAATAATGTATTTTATAGACAAAACCCCCCTCACTTTGGTGGGGACGTTCTGTCTGGCCCCAAGAGCTAAATGCCACTTCTGAGCCCTGCTGATGCTTTATTTTTATGTGCAAGAAGAAAAGCTTGCTTAAACTGGCCCGAGATCAGAGGTCCACGGAAATGAATTCAGGCCCTGTGCAGTGTGCTGAGGGGATGCTGAACTGAGCTGTGGTGTGTCTGTACAGGAGGGATAATATCAGCAGCTTCCTGAGCTCCAGCTGCTGCGGACAAAGGGCGGCAGAGTTACAGCCAGTCCTGGAGGGAGGAACTTTAAGATGGAGGAATTTTAAAGAATGTGAAGGACAACCTCTTAAAAAATTGTAGGTGGAGCGATTCCAGGTTTTCCTAAGCCTGAGATTTATTCTCCTATTTCAAACTAGTTGCCGTTGTAGCGCTTATCTTTTGTGCTTTTTAGCACAACCACCGTGACCTTTGTGTGATTGCATAAATTGGCCCGAGCACGCTGGAACAGTTATTAGGAACCCCTTTCTCGTGTTGTTTCCTGAATTCCCACATTGTGGCGTGATGTGTGTATGGAAACTGCTCGCTTCCTCCGCTGGCAGCCGCTCCGATGTGTGCTGCAGCTCCGGAGCACCGGCCCGGGCGGGGAGCTGGGTGAAGGCAGGATACAGGGCGAGCGCATTTTAAGGAAGAGGGTTTGGATTTCATGCAGCTTTGTTCTTTTGCAGTTCCGATAAGGCTGGTATCTCCAGTTGTGTGGGTTGAACATGAGCCGTGCTCCTGGAATAGGCAGCAGAGGAGCCGAGGTTAACATGCCTCGGGCAGGGCTTGCTGCTCCCCAGTGCCTGCATGAGGCAATAGTTGTGCTTTCCTGATGACTCTGCCTCCTCTCTTTACTCCCATATTTTCTTTGAGCATGTGGGAGGGAGACAGGATGTGTGACTGCAGCACAGTTTATAACTCTTTCCCTCGCTCTAGCTGTGCATTTCCCTTACAACGCTGCCCCACAGCATCCAGCAAATGTGGGCTTCAGTAGCTGCTTCTGCACTGCCTTTTTTTTTTTCCTCTGGCATTTCAAACTGTAAGGTTATGGGATGTTAATGAGCTGTTTACATGTGTTTCTGTATTTCTTCCATTAAAACATTCCAGTGAATGAAAGTTGGTTATGAGGGGGGAAAAAATAGATGTTTATAGATGCTGCATTTGGGATTTCTGTAATTCGACTTCCTGAATTTTTGTCCAGGCCTTTCTTTTCAATATTAAGAGATGAGAATGTCGGAAATGATTTATTTGCTCAGAGTGATTAAAAGGTAAATGTCTGAATCATGCCATCTCTCCTCACATGAAGGCCAAATTTCACAGTGCAAGGATTTGACATGTGGCCAGTTTTTGCATTTTCAGTTCTTTTTTGGAAACTGGTGGCATCTTAGGCCCAAACCTTACCAAATTGGGACTGCTTAGTGGGCTTCATATTTGCATGATCAGGCCTTTATGTATTAAATCAGCTGTGGACACACCGTGACAGCTGCATTCAGTTTTTTGTTTCGCTCCTTTTTGAAATAACAAGGTAATGACCAGGAGCCAAGTGGAAGCTGTCACTGGGAGATTGTCCTCCTCGGGAGTTCAGGACAGGAATGACCTCACTGGGGGAGGATTCCAGTGCTCCCTATGCAAAAGCTGGAGGAGGAGGTGGATTGTGAGAAAGGCAGGGTAGGATTGTTTGTACACAAATAAGTCCCAACTGAAGGACCAGTTTGTTATCTCTTGGCCTTGTTTAGACTGGGGATTTGCCCTGATTACAGGGATGGGGTGAGGAGAAGTTGGTGTTGCTTAGCCCATTTCAGAACAAGAGCTTTGCCTCTCTGATGCAAAGACTGCTTCCACTGCAGAGCCGACTGTGTTACTGCCATTACTAATCCTCTCTTAGATCTTCCAAAACAAAACTGCATTAAGTCTATTTTTTTAGCAACATTTTGGGATCCTTTTACGGGCTTTTGAATGGGGATACATGCACAAAGGTGATGTGTTCATACTTTGCTGTAAAGGTCGTGGAATGTTTAAAGCTAAATTGTTTTAGGAGTTAAAATTCCACACTGTGATTCCAGGCACTAAAGCCTTCAGCAAAGCCACCTCTGAATGTGGCCACCATCTTTTATCATGTGGTAAAATGCTGAAACACAGCAAAATCAGGGTTGTATTTGGGGGGAACTGAAGTGTCTTCAGTCTCCTCTTTCCACACTGCCCATTATTTCCTGCTGTGGCAGAGTAGTAGAGGTCTGTGGATATTTCCTATTAGGATAGCCTGAGCTTTGGAAGATCATATGATGTACATTTTGGTTTTAAGCAGAACATTATAGACAGGGATCTCCTTTAATACCCTGTCTATGTGCAGTTAGCATGATCATTTCTTGCCACACTTTCATTTATTTTCAGCATTCGGCCAGCAAAAAGAGGGGAGAGTCCTGAGCTGGTGTACATTGGTATAAACCCATTTTGCTCCAGTGGCTTGGCGGGTTAGTTTTGATAGGGCTGACTCCTGTGGCTGCTTCCAGAGGTGCCCAAGGGGCTCCTCCTGCAGAGGGACCAGGGCTGTCCTGGGGGTACCGGGCACAGCATCACAGGCCAGGCAAGGGAGGGGATTGTCCTGCTGTGCTCTGCACCGGGGTGTTCTCACCTCGAATGTTTTGAGCAGTTTTGGGCACCACAATATTAAAAAGACATCAAGGTTTTAGAGAGTGAACAAAGGAGGCCACGAGGATGGGGAAAGGTCTCGATGGAAACTCCTACGAGGAGTGGCTGAGGTCACTTGGTTTGTTCAGCCTGGAGGAGACTGGGAGGAGACTCCCCGTGGTCTT
>VZRO01006633.1:77967-186116 GCA_013397915.1 Daphoenositta chrysoptera
CTGCCCCGGGCGGCGCTGCCACTGACAGCCCAGCTGCCGCCGCCGGGACGCGGACTTTCCCCTCTTTGTGTTTATTCTGCCGCTCTCGAGGTACCGCTATCCTCCTCCCAGCGACCGCGGGCAGGTCCTGGCTGACTCTGGGATTTTTTTTTTTTTACCCTTCCAGCTCGATTGCCTGTTCTGAAAGTGTATTTATTTTTAATAAAAAAAAAAAAAGTCGAGCCACAAATCCAGTTCGTATCACATTCCCCGTTCTGTGGAGTCCGGTTTATTTCTGCGGTTAAAAAAAGTTTACTCCCCCTCCTCCAGTTTTATTGACACTGACTGAGGATGAAGAAGGATTTGCAAATGAAAGCGCCTTGAAATACAGCATCTTTTGGAGAGAGCTCTGCAGTTCTCCAGCCCGTTAAATCTCTAATTCCACCCTTTGCCCCTGCTGAATCCACTGTTCTGCCCTTTACTCTCTGGGGTAAAAAACCAAACAACAACAACAAAAACCCGAGGGGAAAAAGAATACCTTTGGCAGCAGGGAAGCTTTGTGTGACTGACCCAACGAGCTACAAGTGTCCAGTTTCTGAAAAGAAGAAAACTCTTTTGTCTTCAGCAGATCAGTAGGTAAGAGATGTGCTCATGCTGCAAGGGACTCTGCATTCTTTCTTCAGCCTAAACCTGGGAGTTAGACTGGCTCTCTTCTCTGTCAGCTTTTGTCCATCACTTCTCTCTTCTGTAAAGTTTACTTTTCATCTTGCGAAATTCTAGCCAAAAAAAAAAAAATACACTCATCCACCTATTTCACCAATGGTAGTAAATTGCCAAAATGAATAGTGATGTACTTGTGTGTAATTGGATTGAGTAAAATTCGGTGGAAGTCGCTGAAGTGGGTTTGTGTCAGGCTGTGTTTGAAAGCAGCCGTTTCTTGTGGTGCTCTTTTCTTTTGAGAAAATAATTGCAGTCATTGTGCTTGTAATCCACGTGTTTAGATTGTCTTCGCTGGTCGTGCTCCACAGAGGAGCACGTATGTGCATTTACATGTGCATTTATGTATCACACGTGCAAACAGGGCTGCCAGGACGGCTGATTTCTTGTTTCACGCTGGAATTTGTTTTACATTAAGTGCTTTACTGCCGTGTCACAAGGTGTAAAAATGTTTCACCCATAATTAACATGCCTTAACAGATTATTGAACATGGTCAGGAGCATGCTTGGCACTGTGCAGAGTGAATATGAGGGGATGTTTTCTTTGTTTTGAGATTTTTTTTTTCGAAGGAAGACTGAAAACACAGCAGGGACATGTGCACATAATAACTGGATGGAGGCCCAGTCTCTGTGCAGGGAAACATATTTTGCAGAATACTCCTTTCTGTAGGAGCCAAGTGCTGAGTGTGTTCTGGTTTACAAGTGATAATACCACAGTGAATGTCTCATTTTCCTTCTCCCCCAGCTCTGTACCCACATTCCTCCTTCCCCTCCTTCCTCCTTTGCTACCAGCCATTTCTGCAAGGGAATGACCTGTGGAATTTTGTGTGGCTGGTAGTAGGACGCCTTGTGTCCGGGAAGATTGTATTGTTCCCTGTGGAATCACTTAGCATCCCCCAGCAGGAGGAACTGCCTGTTCATGTGGTGAAACCAGCCTTGACATCGAGCTCTTCCCCACTGCGTGGGTTTTTCCTGTGCATGATACAGGAAATGCTACATATTGGTCTGTCCTGCTCGCTGTTCCTCTTTCTTTTTTTAAGGTTTTTTTTTTCCCTTCCTCTTGCCTGGGAAGGGTTTCTTTGGGAAAAGAAAGTGGAAAAGATGGGGCAGCAAGTCTGAGCTGCTGGAGCCGGAGAAGTGGGAGTGCCTCGGTCTCTGCTGAGGTGGGGCACCTTGCGAGGGGGCTGGGCAGGTGACTGACCAGGATCCGTCCTGGGGCAGAGGACAGGGCCTTGGGTTTGGCCGCTGCCTCACATTTTTCTGCTCCCCTTGACTGTTTCTAGGCACTGAGCCGTTCTGCCAGGTCAGGGTGGGAACACAAGAACCGTGTTCTCGAGCTTTCCCTGCACCCTTGTGCTGCTCCCGTGTGAGTGATGGGCAGCATCACGTCAGGTTTTCAGGGCTGCTATGAAAACATGAACCCTACCGTCAGGACCATGACCCTGGTAAATCTCTGGGTCAGACTTTCACTGGGGTTACCTCAGTGACTGCTCCTCGAGGGAGCAGGGTCATGAGCTGACCCAGGAAAAATTTGTGCCGTAGTTGAAGTTGCAGGTTCATCTGGGACACCTGGTCTCCCTCTCTTTTACTTCCAGGACACTTATTTGCAACATAACCCCGTCCTTCAAAGATTCCTGGGAGCCACAAAGACAACATAGAATGATTTATTTTTCTTGAGAAAAGGGTGGGATTTCCAGATGGAGGGAGTAGGGTGCCTGCTCATCCCACAAGCTCTTTGTAGGATTCTGGAGGTGTTTTGCAGGCAGCGCTGGCTGCCCTGGGGAGGGGGCTGGAGGCAGAAGGGAACCAGGCAGTGTGGAGTGGGCAGAATGGGCCGCGTGGTGGGACGTGGGATTGGAGTTTGGCATGACACTTATCTAAATTCTGCTGGCTGGTTAACGTGCTGATAGCGTGGTTCATCATCCTCCCTGTTCCTGGTGACACACGGCATAGATTGTGCCATAAACGTGGGACAACCAAAGCATTCCCCTTTCCTGAAGCACACTTTGGACTAAGCTTTGCAGCAGAGAATGCCACAGCTGGGCCACAAGGTTTTCATATGCCTGCGATACACAAATGTATAAAAGTTCTCTGCCGCCTCTAATACAGCTCAAAGGGCAGCTGATTGAGACGTGCCTGAGTGTTGAGGTCAGGAGATCACATTCCATAGGTTACTAGATGAAAGTGCTTCAAGAGGGCATAGCATAAATATTTGATTCATATAGAAGGGATTGGTGCAAATCCTTTTGTTCCTTCCCCAAAGATGTTCTGGAGGAAAGGCACTGTTAGGAGAAAAAAAACCAAAACCACTGAACAACAGAAAACTTGTAACTTCTTTGTGCTAGAGGAAGTTGGATGGTAACATAGTGTATTATTGCTGAATTCCACTAAAATTCTTCTCGTGGGATACACCGTCTAGGAGAACGCTGAAGGGAACTAATGTTTTTAAGTGTAAAATGACTCATAATGCATGGGCTCTTGAGGTTGGGTTTAACATTGTATGCAAACATTGCCAGCTGGTGGGGATCTTTTGGGATAAATAAGAACTATATTTGTACAAGAAGGCTTGAATGATGCATTTCAGATGCATCCTGATTAGCATAAGCCATTCACTTTGCAAAAGAATAGCCAGAATCCCAGAAGTGGAGATAATTTAATAGTTCTCTTGTTCTCTTTAGTTTGTCTTGCATCAGCAGACTGACCAATCCTTTTTTTTTGTTTAGAAATGAGGTTGCACTGCTTTGCTGCCACATTTTCCTAACCATGACAGTGAAATTGAGAATTTGCAACCCCCAAGTTCTCAGAGCATAAATGCTTCTCCCACTTCTAGCCCTTCCTTTTGTTTCCAGTTGAGTGTAATGTGATTTATATTTTTTTTGGTGGTTATTTTGATAGAACAACTCGCACCATTTAATTCTTCCCAGGGCTCAGCACAATGATGCCTTGCTCCATGGCTGGGGCTCACTGTCACTGCAATGAATGAACAGCTCAAGTAAAATCTGAGCTCATTAAAACTTAATTTTCTTAACGTGGAGCAAAATCTGAGCTTGGTTTAGATTGCTGCCATATTAATGTATACACAGGAACAGGTCTTCAATTTCAGAATTATCAACAGTCCAAGAGTGTGTTAATGTATAAATACTTCTGGCAGTGAAAGAATTTGTCTGTTTATACCCCTCGTGGGGCAGAACTCCTTGTGCAGTTCTTGCTTCATTCTTACTGGTGGCTTTTAAAGAGCTGCAGAGCTCTGACCTGCTGGGAAGACAAAACCAATAGAATAAAGTTCTTACACGTTCAGAGTATGCACTAAACTAAAACCTGGCTCCAAACACCTGTAAATAATGAGATTCTCTGCTTGGTGCAGAATATGTTATGTGTTGGGTTCTGTTGTGAATTAAAAAGAGAACTATGACCTTGTTCTTGGCAAAGGTTCTTGGATTAATAGATGTTCCCACTTCGGGCTGAAGTGTAAATGCTTTCAGAATAAAGTAAGGTGCCTGTTTCCCCCCATCCGGCTGTCGTTGCACATTCCCACAATTCAAGATATTTTCAGACACTCACTTTTGAAGAAGTCCTCTCAAAGGGTTCCTAATCAAAGCAGCTTTATGGATTTTTTTTTTCTCCTTGCTATTGTAGACGATATAGTGGGAGTGGAATGTCCTTGGTTGCCAATGTTTGCTGCTAGGTATCCCCCTTCCATGGAGACCAAGTGTTTATAAAGTGTGAGAACAGCCATTCTTGGGGATTGGCAATAAGGTCCAGGGCTCTCTTTCTACTCTTCTGTCCACTGAAACACAAGAGAGGACTCGGTTCCTCATAGAAGTGTTCCAAACTGCTTATTGCTGAGGTTACACACTTTCAGGAAGCACTAGAGGATTTGTCAAAGTGATTTAGTCCATTGTGTTGAATCTGGGCCACAACCCATTTCTCTAAGCTCACGGCTTTCAGGAATTCTCTGCTTCTCTTGCTTTCTGATGAGTAGTTACTTTCTAGGTTAGACTTCCACATACCCTCGTGCCTGATCTTCTCTCTGCATGTGCCCCACATGTGGCAGCAGCATCATATTGTAGACTTAAATCATTGTCGTTTATGAAAGAGCAGGCACATACCTGCCCTGTGAGTCCAGTGTGGCTGCAGGAGTTGTTAAACCCTTTTATACAGGAGAGAGTGTATTCCCAAACAGCTCTGGAATGCAGTGCTGGCCACAGGAAGAACCTCATCCTGCAGCCACCATGGCCATACCTTCAGTCTTTGCAAAAGGTTCATGCTTTGGACAGATCTGAGACTGGAACTGTGTCCATGTGAAAGTAATGGGCTGTATGGAGAACTTGAAAGTCAGCAAATATCCAAATTTTGCATATTACCTGGCTCTCCAGAGTAGCCTTGAAATGTTGTCTTCAAGACAGAAAAAAGATCCAACAACTTTGGGAAATAATAGTGTGAAGTTGTTTCTAGGAGCAATTAATTTTAAAATATGTAATATAATCTTTTTTACTGCCTACTATGCCTGTAAGTGAAAGGAATTTTTCATGGTTGATGGAGTTTGTGTTTACATGGACACTTGGATGAAATTTTTAAAGTAACAATAGATTTGAAACTTACCTGTGTATAAATGGCCATTCAGGACAAACCAGACATTTGATGTCAGTGGGAGCTCTGTGCATGAGGAATGTATAGGAATGGAAAACGAAATATCATGAGTTTAAAAAAAACAACCCTGAGAACAGAATTCAATGGCCTGTGGAAACAAACATCTCAAAAAAAAGAAGTTTGTTCTTCTTTAAAATCTTGTCTTAGTAGAGTGGAGAGGTTTGTGTGGGGTGCTCAGCTTAGGTGCAGGAAGAGCAGAAGGTGTGATGGAGCCTCCCCTGGTGCCTGGGGATGGAGCTGTGGCCATCCCCCGTGGTGCTTGGAGGATGTGGCATCCCTGGTCCTGGGCAGCTCCACAGGGCTTGGCTGGCCCTGGAGAAGTGAGGGCTCCCTCCTGTTCCCAAGAGCTGAGTGTCTCCTCTCCTCCTGGCAGGCAGTCTGCATTCTTGGTCCTGCAGAAGGGCTTTCAGAGATAAATGCTGCCATTCATACTTGCTGCTTTTTTACTTTCTCGTTCTCTCTGAGAATGACTCTTGTCTAGTTTGGTTGTGTCTCAGCTTAAAATAACCTTTTTTTTTTTTTTTT
The DNA here is from genome assembly GCA_013397915.1 of Daphoenositta chrysoptera. Classification (NCBI taxonomy): domain Eukaryota; kingdom Metazoa; phylum Chordata; class Aves; order Passeriformes; genus Daphoenositta; species Daphoenositta chrysoptera. The sequence goes on from VZRO01006633.1 coordinate 83,839, forward strand.
TAATACTAAAGATTTGAAATTCCTTGGGAGTTTGGAGAGGTCTTTGGTCATTTTCCTTGGTAACCATTGTTGAGCTATGTAAGATCCATGGGTATTGGTTACAATGTAGAACCAGACTTTGTGTAAATGACAAAAAAATTCACTGATCCAATAAAATTGTTTTTTGAAGGCTTATTTGTATTAGCAGAGCACTTACAGTGTCTAATAGTAGACCAAGATGTTGTTGAACAGTTCTCTTATATGAATGTTTATGAATTAAGGCAGTTTAGGATTTTGTTTGATGAATTAATAAGCATTTGTAAGACCTTGTCTAAGAGTTGTATCACAGTAATATTTTCTTTAAAATGTTTTGTGTCTCTACACAACTTGGTTTTTGAAAGAATTACGTAATATATTAGGATTATTTACTGTAACCCTCAAGGAAAGTAATTCCACATTTCAGTGACTTTGTTCCCATCAGGATTTGGTGGACTTTTCCTGCTGTTCTAATTTGGGTGGTTCTGTGTTCAGCTGAAACAAATTTGATTGCTTCATACTAGGGCTAGCCTGTCTTGTTGTGGGGCTTGGGAAAACATATCCTCCTTGTTTTCCCATTGTCTTTTTGAAAAGAAACAAAGCTGAAACCTCCTCTGTATTTTTGGAGAGCCAGAACTTAAAACCAGTGTGAGATGGCATCCCTGCCTTGTGCTGGGGGGTTGGAATAAGATGGGTTTTATGTCCCTTCCAACCCAAACCAGTCTGGGATCCTGGGAGAGCCTGTGGAGGTGCACAAGGAAGTGGTCATCTGGAGTTTTCTGGAGTCATCACAGCTGAGTGCTGATATTTGTATTGGGTAAAACCAGATTTGGAACGCTTTTTACTGTACAGTGATAGAGCTTGAAGAGACCGAGAGCCATTACATAGCCTGTTCCACCCTTCCTTTGGGTAAGATCAGGGGTCCATGGAGAGCAGGCAGAAAAGAGCACTCCAAAATTACATGGAAAAGAGCAGCTTTTGCTCTTGTCGAGTTGGGATTGGGTGTGGAGCATTTGGATCTTCTTTAAAAAAAGAAAAATAATAAAAAAAGCTTAGCACCCCTGGGGGAAGAGTGGATTTAGCATGTGTTGAAAGCCCAGTGGATTTCTGATTGCGGGGAGTAGGGATGGCAATAGAAACTTCGTGTGGGAGACTGCTGGCCCCATCCCCTGCTGCTCAGGGGTTTGAAGATGCTTGCATGGAGCAATCTCGAAAGGCTGGGATGGAGATCAGGGCCCGGGGTGTGCTGGGGAGACAAACTGCAGGATGTGTTCCCTTGGGAGACCCAGGACAGCAGCCTGGAGGGGCCCTGGCACCACATTCCTCAGGCAGGGGAGGGCTGAGGGCATTTCCTGCACAAGCCCTGCTGGCATTGACTGAGCTCTGAGTGGGAGCAGGGAAGGTTAATCACCTTGGATTTGTGCTCAAGGAGCCATGTGTTACCTCTGGTTTCTGTGCACTCGGGGAAGTTCATTTTGTTCATTAGGGCTCTAAATCTTTAACTATTTTTCTGCAGCTGCTGAGGATCCTTTGCAGAAGTATCTTCTCGAGCTGTAAAAAACACTCAGAACATTCCTCTGCCCTCTGCTTGCACAAATCCTGGGATGCCAACATCCTTGAGCCATTTAGGCCAGATCTGTGCTTGCTGCTCCTGTTATTACAGAAAATCTTTCTAGCAGTGATGAAGTTTATATTATCAAGGAAGAAGTTATGCTGGTGTGGTTTACATGAGGTTTCCTAAGCAATACACCTAAAACCAATTATTTCCTAATGTAACTGCATCTGTTTTAGAGTGGCTGCAGGAATACTTGCATTGAAAGAAATCAATTCCCTGAGTGACATAGTTGTGGCAACAAAAAACATCAATGTAGGCCAGGACTTAGCCAGTCACCACTGTGCTAAAATGAATGGAGTAATATCTTCCTCCCAGTGTGGTGGTGAGGCTCAATTAATCATCTTACAGGTAATTAAGGGTTTTTTACAAGGCGCACATGAAAAGCCCAGGTGGTTATGATAAAAGAACACCACCAAAACCACTTTTATAGCATCCTTGCTGTCTAAAAATGTGGTGGCCTGGATCTTCTGTAGGGTTTTACTTTTAATTCATATTTTTAACCCATGGTACCTGCTGAGATCTCTTGGTGGTGTTGGGCAATCCCAGTACTGCACTAGGTTTGTGCCCGTCCTTGGGCCTCAGCATCTCTGACTGACAGCTGGCAAGGTACCTGTATTTTAGCTGTTTCTTTTTCTAAAGGAAACAAAAAGCAGCCCTTAGACCAAAGGAGGGGCCATGCCTGCCTGCTTTCCGGATTCTGTGGTTAGTCCCGTTAAATTCTGTGAAACTGCCTTCTGAAATAAGAAGAGCTCCTCCATATGGGGGCTTAAAATAGTTTAAATTGTGGTATTGCTAGAAAAAGCCAGAAAATTCCATGCTAAAGTTAGGCCATAGTGGTTGTTTTCTTCTCTGCATCCTCCTCCACCTACATTTTTTTTTATTTGTGTCAACTTATAAGTTTTCAGGATGTCACAACTGACATATGAGGAAAAACTACCTTAAGGTGGCACAAAATGGATATATCTGTTTAGGGGTCGTATTTCCATTGTTTTCAGGACTGCTGAAGCTTTTAGATTTGAATTTTGACTTTATTTTTAACGTGGATGGTGATTCCAATCTTTTTTTTTTTTTTTATCTCAGCAGCAATTAAAAGAGTCTGATCCTATCTGTAGGGACAAATGATGCACTGTCAACATTTTGCTCCCTTCTGATAATGCACATGAAACTGGTTTGCGTGTTTGAAGATTACATTTTACTCTCACATGGTTTTCATTATCTGAGAGCCCCGAGGAGAGGCCTGGACTAAATCAGGGAAGGAATGGAGAAACCACACAATGCAATGAAACTGGTGCTGAGGCATAGTTGGGATAGTTGTGGGACAGGGGCTGCTGACGACAGAAGCAGGGCGCTGCCTGAGTGCCAGCAGCAGCGAGAAGTGGAGCATTTGCAAAAGACAAAACAAAGCTTGGTGCTGAATTAAAACTGCGGCTGGGGCTTGCAGCAATCCCCCAGCTCTGCAAGGATAATTACTGGAAATCTGTGAAGTTTGAGGCAGATGAATCTTGCTCGGTCCGTGCTGGGAGGCAGCCCTCTGAAATGAGACCTGGTGTGGCTAAAGCTGCGTGAGCTTGAGCTGGTTTTAGCAAGAAGACATCTAAAAGGTGAGATCTTGGCCTTTCTGGGGGTGGTAGCAGAGCTCCCCTTGCCTGTGCTGGAATTTGTGTTTCATTAATTATGCAGAAATGGCAGTACCTGCCCCTAAAGAGTTGTGGCTCTGCAGGTGTGTGAGCAGTGTTAGGTAGTGCTGCAGTACAGTTCAAGTAATTGAGCAGTGTGATATCTTCATGTAGAAATATTCTCAATAAAAACAGCTGGTTTTCCTATTTGACTGGTATATTCAGAATAAATCGTCCTATCTCTGTGACTTTTAAAATTTTATGGAGGAACTTGAAATTCCATAGTATTCTTTTCAAAATGCTTAAAAGCCATAACACATTCCTATTTATACCGGGCTTTCTAAGTGTTTATTCTTCTCTTTTTTTTTTTTTTTCCTTTGTACCATAAAGCCTAAATTATGTTGGTGAAGATTATAGGAACTTCCTTGTGAATAAATTGATACTTTTTAGTGAGGGGAGCAGTAATTCAAAGGTCAAGTAAGGTCTTCTCAGTTTTTTCCTTTGAGATGTTATTTAGAGGGCATCTTCCCATGTTGATGTCTTGACTTATTTATCTCCAGCCAGGCCAAGTTGCCTTTTCATCAGGCCTGCCGGGCTTCCCTGTGCCTGGTCCCAGTGACACGAGTGTTTGAGGGGCAGGGTTAGGGACGGTCTAATCCTTGCTCAGGTGGGCTCAGTTTGGCTGGGAGAGTTGTTAAAACCGGGATCAGTCTTTGGTTGTTCTCGTGGCCTCTCGTTGCTGTAGCCCGATGATCTAATACAATGGGTATGCATCTTATTTGCCCCCCTCCGGGTGACATTGTTCTTGTTTTTCGTTAAAAGAAGGAAGTTTTTCTTGTTTGCCCGGTGACTCTGCCCTTCTGGAATGAAGATGAGTAACGCTGGCAGCGCTCCCTGCACCTGCTCGGTGCCACCCTCCGGGATCACCTGAGCCACGGGCGGCAGATGGAGGCAGGCAGGGCCGGGAGGCTTGGATGGGAGCTGGGGAGGTGTTTATGGTCGGAGTCTGGAACCTCCTCCTGCTTAGGAGCAGGTGCTGAAGTGCTCTCACAGCGCTGGGACATGGTCAGCGCTGCCTTGCAGGTCTGGGTGTTGGCGCCAGACCTTGGGAACGTTTATTCTATCTTTTGGACTATCCTGGTGTGTATTCTCTCCCTTCCTCCTCCTCCTCCTTGGGTAGGATTGAAAGGAAGCAAAGAGCATTCAGTGATAACCTGCACTGTCCATTATTATATCATTTGGGACTCTGTTTCTGAGTCCCTGGTGCTCCCAGCCCCTTCAGAGTGAGCGTGTGTGCAGAAGAGCCACGTTCCAGTGGCCTTGGAGCCACCCAGGCGGAGTGAACTGTGCAGGATGAGGGATCAGCCTGCTGGGCTGTGCGTGGGCCATGGAGCAGCAGTTTCCATCACCCACAGGGTGACTCAGCAAGGGAGCATTGCCCGGGGACCTCCAGCTGCTCCTTTCCACGCTGGCTCTGTTCCGTGACCCCTCCTCTATTACAGAGTGCAGGTCTGTCTGAAGAAAACCCTGCGCCTTGAACACCAGCCTAAAACTTCATCTGCCTGGTATCATCCCATCCCTTGCTGCCAACCAGGATGAGCAGAATCACGAGCACATCCTTTAAGAAAAAACACAGGGTTACTTTGCAGAATTTGCTGCTGGAGTTTGAAGTCTGTCACTGGCTTGTTTCAGGTGTGAGTGACACAAAACCTAGGAGTAAAACTGAAAGTGCTTAACTGTACTCCAGTCCTGACGAGGTGGTGAACCTGTTCCCATCCCACCTGATATGTAAGCTAATTAGCTCCTTGGCTAAGCAGTAATTCTGGGCAAGTATGCACAGGCTGTCCTCACAGGGACTCTTGCATTCCTCTTCGTTTCACAAGCTAAAGAAAGATGCTTCTCTTTGCTTGTGAGGTTATTATTGCTCCATGCAGGTTAATTGAGCTATAGCATTAGAGCCACTCATCAAACAGTGGTGAGTCGCTCACTTGTCTAAGCTTGTTTATTTTTATAATGCTGGAAAATATTTGCATGCTGTACAGAAATGTGCTGCTTTGGTTCCCTACAGCCTGGCAGTATTATCATTTTAAATTCTTCATTAATCTTCCTTCCTCACGAGGGACTGGCAAGGTTCCTCTGCATAATTACATGATGTTTAAGACAGAAGCCTCAGCTACTGGGTTTTTACACAATGCCCTGCAAACATGAGGCTTTTCTTCCTTAAATAGTACCTACACTACCCCCCTTTTGTACCCATTCTTTATCTCCGCATAGTGAAGCACTATTTGCAATTCCTGTGTTAGTTCTACCAGTTCTAGGTTCTGATGTTTCCTCAAGAGCTTTTCCCTCAAGTTACCAGGAATAATTTCAGACCAGAGGTTAGAATGAGGTGTAAGATGATAGAGCTGCGATGCTTGGGAGCAGATTGCAAAATTGATTCAGCCTGGGAAATCTCACCATGGTTCCTTGGATGAGATTTGATCTAAACCTGAATTTTCTACTGGAAAAGCAAGGTGTTCCTAAGCTTTGTGGCAATGGAGAGTGCACCACCCAATCCATACAGTTTGGCAGAGTTGTTGGCAGTCTGATTTCAGCCTATCCATCACAATAGATGTAGTCTAAACCCCCAAATATGTCTGTTTAAAGTGTCTACAGCACCTTCCCAATTTCCTTGCAGCTCTATCATAACAACCTCTCCAGTACATCTCACTAATTTTCATCTTTGGCACACTGAAAACCGAAATTGCTGGAAGAGCCTGACACAAATAGAGTTTGGTGTCCAAATAAATAACACATGGGCTTCAGCACCGATTGTACTGTTCATTTTTGTGTTTCGTTAATAGAAAAGTTAACTCACTGGTTCTGCCAGGAGTTTCCAGCCTGCTCAGAAAGCAGATTCAAGGAATGCTGCCACCCAAGTTAGTTGCACAAGATTTTCTTTGTTAATTAAAAATAATGGGATAAAACTGGAAAAAAACAGGCTACCAGTCAATATTTAAAGAAAGCGGATTTGTTGGCCAGAATATCCTTATATTGTATCTCAGCCCACCTTTTGCTTTGGATTTCCAGGTTGATTTCTTGTTTACACCCATACTAAAATTAGTAGTATTCAGTTTGAGCAAGTGTTTTCAGTGTGAAGTGTGCCCTCCCTCCATCAGCTCAGCAGCATGAGCTGGTGGTGCTGAGGAGTGAAACTCTGTGTGTGAAATGGTTCCTGAAGCATTTGAAGGAGTTAAACATGCACAGATTGGATTTGTCTCTTGAAAAAAAATCTTTAAGGCAGAGAGGCAGAATCTCAAGCTGGGTTGTATCTTTGTATTAAAAAAATAAACAACCCCCCTCCACCTCCTTAGATTTTTCCAGTTGAGACAAAAGAAATCTTTGGGTGGAAAGGCAGCATCATATTGCATAATAAAAGCCTTTCTATGCTCTAATAAAAAGGTTGCTCAGGGCAGCTTGGTTTAAAAAAAAATAAAAAAATACGAGGAGTCAGTGATGATTCTGGTGTGAGGGGGACGAGGAATCCTTAACTTCTGTTGTGCAACACTGGGAAAAGAGGCTAGAAATTGCTCTAGTTATCTGCTATCTTTAATGCCTGGTTTAAAGGTTCTTTACTGCATATTTGCTGGCAGCTGTTTTCAATATATCCCTCTCGAGCTAAGTCACCAGTTAAGAATTTGACATTAGCTGCTTTTTTCAACCACCATCTTGAAGTACCACACCACACAACACTGCCTTGTTCTCTCCTTAGATATTGTTCATGTGCCTTGAAATTGCTGTTGACACCTCAAGTATTTAACTTGCAGATCTGAGATAGTTTTTGTTGGGTGTGGATTTGTGCCGTAATAAGTCAGAGACAGAAGTATCCACGTCTGCATTCCCTCACTACATCTGTTCACTTTATTTTTTGCAACATTCCAGGAAATTAAGTTAAATTATATGTATCAATGAATATTTTCAGTTTCACTAGTTCTGTTTTCATTGCCTTTCCTTAAAGTATGAACACACTGAGTGCACAAATATGTTCCACATCTTTTGCGTTGCTTGCCTTTTTCTTTAGGGCACCTCCAGGAACCTCTTCTTGTAACGTGCCTAAATAGACATTGTTCTGTATCCTCCTGCTTCTCCCCTCAATGGTTAAAGTTTCTTTACTGCTTCATATTCTGAAAGAGAAAAGTAACATAATTAAAGAGTGCTTGGGGAATTAGAGCTGTGCTCTGCAATGTATTTCTGGCATAAACTCTGTCAGTGTCCTTTTCTTCCCCTGACTTTCCCAGTCTGTAAAATAAAGCTAATATTCACAAACTGATCATTCTCACAGTCGTTTCTGAGGCACGGTGTGTTGAAGTTTATCAAGCATTTCACCATGTCACCGTCCAGCAGAGGATTTTTGCTGACACAATTCAAAATACTCAGCACCACTGGCAAAGGAGCCATAAGCACAGGACATCCTCATCTGTGCTGCAGCTTTCATTCTGAGCAAAAAATAAAACAATGGAGTTAAAGAATTAGCAGGTTTTAATCACTGTTTCACTTGGAGGCACAGATGGGACAAAGCATTACCTGGCAACGTTTAATCTTGGAGCAGAAATGGTCATGATTAAAGCAGCAGCTGGAGTAGATTGCTGGGGACATGGGGGTTCACTCATCCTAAAAGGATCAAAATTGTTGGGCTCTGGGAGAAAACAAGAAGCTCCAAAAGGAAAATCTGAAATATGGGCCAAGGTTTATTATTTCTAGGGTCTCATCTACTGATAAAATGATGTTTTTAATGCTTTCCTCAGAATTATTTTGGGAGCGAGGAGAGTATCAAGTGATCTGGCCTGCTGAAGAGGAGCCTGAAGCCATCTCTGAGTGGAGATCTTGGATTCGCAGGAGGAAGGCTGAGTGTGTCCCCCCATGTGGCAGAACTGCTCCTCCTTACCAGGGAACTCCAAGTGAAGGACAAAGGTATGTGGCACTTCAGACAGGATTTCAGAGGAGTCACATTCCAGGTCAGCTAACAGGGCCTGAACTCCTGCCGTGGTGAGCAGCCTGGAATGAGGTGGATTTTAACTTTCTTTTCATTAAGGTTTGCAGAAGGGAGAAAATGGGGAGGATGTGGAAATGCAGCACAAAGCACACACTTCAGGCCTCCTCATTCCTGGTTCTGCCACAGAACAAACTGTTGGGAGCAAGTTATGTTCTGCTAAGGGACAATGTTATATGGAAAAAAGGTGTCAAAATGAAATGTTAGAACACCAACACGTGTTCTGCTGTCAGGGCAGAGCCACAGCTTGGCCAGCAAGTGAGGCTTATGCTCTGTTTGAGCTGTTCTAGCTCAAAAGTAGCTCTGCTTTCAGTTACATGTCTCAAAGGTATCATTAATTTTTGATATTTCAACTCAGGCAGGGCCAATGGGACTGAGTTTCCATGACACACTCCTGACTCCACTGGGAGACTGAGCAAAATGTAATTGCTGTTGGTCACTGGCTTACTCTGCACTTAGGATGTGCCCGACATTGGCTCTTTGTGTTTCTCTCATTGGGACACAGTGTTTTTTCCTGCCACTCAGAGGTCTTTTTCTGTTCCTTAGATCAGACAGCTCTTTTTCCTCCCCTTGAATTTGCATGCATTCTGCTGAGGATATTTAGATGTGTGAGGATTTGGTTGCCTTTGTATAGCAGGAAGTTCCTGAGTCCTCACTTGCATCGTGCCTGGGGTTTTCTGCAGCAGGGAGAAGAGGTGCTGATCTCACTCTGGGCATTTCATAACTCTGAAAACCTGCTGGCTACCTAGGTATTCATAAATTGCTGTATCTAAGCGGAGAGATTTCTTTACTTCTTTTGAACCATATGCTATCTCAATGGGCCTCTTTTTTTGTTTTTTCTTTCCCTCAAAACTGACAAGTTGCTGATTTCACACTTTAATCCTTGTCTGCCTACAAATATGGGAAGTGTATTTCACTGTTGGTAGCTCTAAGTATAAAGCAAACAGGTTTCAGGCATTTTTACCATCATCCTGTGAATTCCACTTCTCCTTTTTGCCTAAGATGCTGTCTGAGGTATTTGGCAATGCATCCCTACAGCTTGCAGTCGATTGACTTGCCTATAAACTTTCAAGTCACCTTTCATCACCTTTCTGAGGCTTTGCCCCCCGGGTATGCAAGTCCTTCTTAGGTCAAGGGCCTCGATGACCCCCATTGTTATGGGAACCTTTGGTAATCTAACCTGCTTTTTTTCAGTATTTCAAGCCATCGCTCTTGAATATCTCTCACCCAATCCACTCATGCGCTAATAACCGTGTCTCCTTTCCTTAGGTCAAGGGCAGCTTTTACATTCCACCCAAAAGGCACCACAGTTTGAGATGAGGAATTCAGAAGAGCAAGCAGCTACGACAGTTTTACAGCGCCTGCTGCAGGAGCAGCTCCGATACGGGAACCCAAATGACAACCGCAACCTCCTCGCCTTACACCAGCAAGCCACAGGGAATGCCCCCCCTTTCAGCAGCACCGGCAGCCCGGCCTCTCAGAACGAAGGGCTGAGCTCGCAGGACCACCCGCTCGTGACCCATGCTGCCCGCCAGGAGCCCCAGGGCCAGGAGATACAGGTGGACAACAGCATCATGGAGAAGCAGCTCTCGCCGCGGCTGCAGCCCAGCGAGGACCTCCCGACCTACGAGGAGGCCAAGGTGCAGTCGCAGTATTTCCGGGGCCAGCCGCACGCCAGCGTCGGGGCGGCCTTCTACGTCACGGGCGTCACCAACCAGAAGATGAGGACTGAGGGGCGGCCCACGGTGCAGCGGGTGAGCCCGGGGAAGGTGCACCAGGACGAAGGACTGAAGGACCTCAAGCAAGGCCACGTGCGCTCCCTGAGCGAGAGGCTGATGCAGCTGTCCCTGGCCACCAGCGGGGTCAAGGCCCACGCGCCCGTCACGAGCGCGCCGCTCTCCCCGCTGTCCCCCCTCTCTCCCCAGCAGTCCAGCGACCCTTACAAAAGTTCTGGCTCCAATGAGTTCTACAAGAACTCGGTGCAGCCCCCTTCCCAGCCCAGCATGAAAGGAATGGAGCAGCGGGGGCCTCCCCCAGAGTATCCGTACAAAAACGTGTCCACCCCGTCTATGAACTGCAAAGCTCAGGACTCGGGGCATTTCTATAGTGACCATCGCATGAGCCAGCAGGGAAGATCTGATGGGCCTATGATGAGGTATCAGCATCCCCCTGAGTATGGGTCAGTCAGGTAAGCGAGGCCTTAAAACAAACCCCATCACAGCCACGTAGGGAAAGGCCATATAACACTCAGTCCATCACCTTCACTCCCGAGGCAGGTTTTCCTTCAGCAAAGACCCCACGTTTGTTATGTGAGATGACATGTTGTGTTCAGCTGCAGACTGTCTGGAAGGACTGTTACCTGGTTCAGTAGCTGACTAGCAAGGCCTGACTCTTTCTTACAAAAAAAAAATCCAAAACAAGCCAACTGGATTTTATGGTATGGGGAAGTTTAATCCTGAGGCTCCAGAGCTTCACAAAAGCTTTGCTACAAAAGCCAAAGTTATGGTGTGATTCATTGTAGAAACTTGCAGTTAGTTTTTGCAAGACTTAAGCTGTTCTTTAATTACATCTGCCAGACAAAAGATTTTTCTTAAAACTGCATCACATAGGAAAGGAGAAAGTGAATGAAAGCAACAGTGATGCAAGTAGCAAAAATCACCTGAGCTTCCTGTAGAGTTTTTAAAATTTTATTTAAAATTTTATTTTCAGTGGACTGAAGTGTTGGAGAGGAAAATGGAATATGCTTTGTGCCTCATCCCAGACTTGCTTGTTCAGCTTTTGCTCATTTTTCTTGCATCATTTGAAATCTCAGCCTTGTTCTGGTTCCCTCTAGATTAAGGAGCTGGATTTGGCTTGAGCCAAACACTGATGTCCGTGTGGGAAGATAAAGTTTTATTAAGGTGGGCTAAAACCCCAGCTTTACTTTACCTGTTCCCACACCGTCTCATCTCTGCCTGACACCAGGTGGGATCTGGTGTAATGATTTTGGCCTCATTTTGAAGCTAAAAGGTTAATTCAGAGGAGCAGCAGGAGGATGTAAATGGAGAGGTCTCTGTGCATTTGTGTTTGCACATTTTGAGGGCAGCATGAAGAAACCGGTCAGTATTTGGGAGCAGAGTCTGAGCTTTAGGGAGTTTGAATCTGCTCAGAACCTTTCTAGCCCTATGAGGAGCTACTTTCAGAGTTTGTCCACCATTGTTTGTGATCTGAAATGACTTCAGCAGCATACAAGCCTGATGAAAAGGCCCTTTGATCTAGCTAAATAAATAATAAAGAGGCCAGGAAAAGGGGAAGTAAAGGGCTTAGGGGGGGTAATGATTGTAGAAGCTCGTTGCAAATGTTTTTGCAAATTCAGAGGCCTCAAACCTCTGTGCACACGGGACAGGGAAACTGCTCCTCGATGGTTCTGCTGCATCAGAAATACTCATAATATTATCTGCAGTGAGACGTAGCCTGCTTGCTGTTTAAGGGAGAGGTATTTGAAAACACGCCAACAGTCAGCTCCTCTAGACAGGGTGATTTTTGTCTGTATTGGATGGATCCTGGCTGCTTTGAAAGAACATGGTGGGGGGAAGGAGGGGGAGGAGAAAGGTTCAGCTGGCAAGGTTTCCAGTAGGGGAAGCAACTGAAATTTGTCTTCAAAGCATTGGGAATCTAATGAGGTTACTTTTTAACCTAAATAGCTGCACAGAGGAGAGGTTTCCTTTGCAAGCAAATGCTGGAGCACTAGAACAATTGCAAGACTAATCCATAAATTACAGCGCAGCGTAGCAAAGGAAGGGAGCGAGTCCCCTATTCCCCTCCCTCTCCCACACGCTTTAAGAGAAACTGTCATTTAGACAAGAAACCTTCTGTGTTGCTAAAGGTGCAGCTGGGTGATGGTGCGGGGATTTTAAAGGCAAACAGCTCCGGGGAGAGCCTTTGCCTCGCACCAGGAGTGTCCTTGCAGTCTCCAGTTTTCCTGCGCCGCAGCTCGGCGTTTATCGGGATTCATTTGGATTGGTAAATGTGTGCATTTTTTGAACTGTGCGTCAAGGAAACAAAGCCCCTTCTCTCTGCTCCCGAAGCCACACCCTTTTCTGCGGGTTTTTCCCCTCATTGTTCGGGGGAATTTGAGGGTGACCTAATGATGCGGTTAAATAAAACTCGTTGAGCAAGATAAACATTGGGGAATTCACAGCATTCTCATGCTTCACCCTCCCCAGTCTGGGAAAGGAATGGGCTGTGTGGTAAGTTTAAACCAGTCTGCAAACAGTTTGCCTCACCTGCTCCTGGGCGGTGTAAGTTTGGGAACAGTGAATGTTGGTAATGATGTTGGTTTAATGTAAATACCGGGCATGCCGGAGGCATCTCTGCTGTTATTTGGAAATTTTAAAGAAAGTTTAGAAGAGGGCTGGCTGAATGTGAAGCTCCAGAGTCCTGTTCTCTCCCTAATACCCCAACTGCACTTAGGAATTAGTGGTGTAAAAAACCCTCCAGGTCTGAGAGCAGAGCACGGGTGCCTTGGGCTCCGTGTCCTGGGGGCTGCAAGGTCTCCTGGGGCAGCACAGTGAGAGCTGGAGCAGATTTGGTGCAGAGGAAGCCCCTGTCTGATGCAGTTTTGGGGGCAGAAGAAGCCCCTGTCTGATGCAGTTTTGGGGGCAGAAGAAGCCCCTGTCTGATGCAGTTTTGGGGGCAGAAGAAGCCCCTGTCTGATGCAGTTTTGGGGGCAGAAGAAGCCCCTGTCTGATGCAGTTTTGGGGGCAGAAGAAGCCCCTGTCTGATGCAGTTTTGGGGGCAGAAGAAGCCCCTGTCTGATGCAGTTTTGGGGGCAGAAGAAGCCCCTGTCTGATGCAGTTTTGGGGGCAGAAGAAGCCCCTGTCTGATGCAGTTTTGGGGGCAGAAGAAGCCCCTGTCTGATGCAGTTTTGGGGGCAGAAGAAGCCCCTGTCTGATGCAGTTTTGGGGGCAGAAGAAGCCCCTGTCTGATGCAGTTTTGGGGGCAGAAGAAGCCCCTGTCTGATGCAGTTTTGGGGGCAGAGGAAGCCCCTCTCTGATGCAGTTTTTGGTGCAGAAGAAGCCCCTCTCTGACGCAGTTTTGGGGGCAGAGGAAGCTCCTTGTCTCTCTGATTCAAGCGCCATCCTCTGTCTGGAGCCCAAGCGACTGAGCTCCTGCTGGGGTGATTAATCCCATTGACTTCACAGAAAGTTTTTGAGAGGGAGGTCTGCAGAATTTGTCCCATAATTAGTAAATCACTTCGTGCACTGCGTTCCCCTGAGCAGCATCAAAGTGGGGGCTAATCAGGTATGACTGGGCAGCAGAAGAAAAACGCCTGGGTTTGATTTCGGCTTAGTAGTGGAGTGGAGCCTGCTCCCTCCCGCAGTCAGCATTTCCTGGTTTGTGCAGGAGGGCCGGGGAAGAGAGGGGAACTTGAGCTTCTTGAACACGAAACAGGCAGGAGAAGCTGGGAAGGCATTAAAAAACCCCTTAACGAGCCAGAGACCTTTCCTGATCCCTTCATTCTTGTGCCCTCCCCACCGTGCTGCTCTGCCCACAGCCCTTGTGAGTGACCCTCTGTGCTGGCAGCCGAGCACCCCGATGGCTGCAGAGCTGCCCTTGCTCCCTGTCTCTCCTCCTGCCTGAAAAGCTGAGGTGACCCCTGTAGCTGCCGAGCCATAAATCCGGGTTTGTACTTGGCCTGCGTGGAGCGTTCCTCTGATCCAGGCTGTCAGGGCAGCAGAGATTCCTGCGTGGTGCACAGAGAAGTGGCCTTTCAAGTTATGCTTTCAAACCCAAACACTTGTGGGGATAATTGCTCTGAGGGTTTTTTTTTTTCCCCTGCATTTGGTTTATTCAGGTCTCTGTGACACTGAGGCAAATGGAAGGAGATTGTGTAATTTTGTTTTCCGTGTGTTTTGAGAGTCTGCATTTTTTCTGAAGTGGTTGGTTCAGATAAATTTTTTATTGCTACTGCGGGGTTACCTGAGGGCTCATTCTCTCATGGAGGGAATTTTCTACTACCATTTTATCAGCAATACTGTTAGGTGACACCAATAGTCATTTTTACCTTTACATTTTGCAGTGTGGCTTAAAAGTCCTGAAAAAATCCAAATTGTGTTCATTCACCTTTCTAATTCTCTGAGCCCAAAGTTGATTTACCAGAAAAATTAATTCTTCAATTCTCCTGTTACTATAAAGAAATTCCAGAACCAGGTATTTTGTACCCACAAAATGTATTTTATTAGACAAAATTGTAAATAGTGGGGATGCTAAAAAGCTCTTTGAATGTGTATGTAAAAGTTTGCATGCAAGATCTTAAAAAATCTGGCATCACTGTGAGGTTACTAGGACTTCTAAATACCTTTTTTTTAAAGGTAGGATGTATTAACCCAGCTGTGCTATCTTATTCTGCTGGGAATATAAATGCATTTGTGACATTTTAGAAGTCCTAATGCTGTTGGTAATGCCACAGAACTATAGGCTCCAAGCTCTCATGTTCTAGCTTGAGCCCACAAGATTGGTATAATTTCAAGATTATGAGAGGCTTTGGATGTGAGTGCCAAGATGCTGGAATTCTTGGAAATGTATCCTGTTTAGAAATACTCAGCCATGATTTCCTGGAGTTGTTCTTTACAATAGGTTTAAAAAAAAAGGATCATTACAAGGCATGTCAGTTTGACTGTCCCTTCAGAATTAAAAGTGCTGCTGTTGTGCTTGTTTGGCCATCATTTTGTTCCTTTCACTAGAGCTCAGGATGGCAAGGTTCTGCCACTGGGTCTCTGTTGACAGAATTAACAAGATGTTTTTAGTCAAATAGCTCAAATTGTTAACATTGGCATCTAAATCATCTTCATTAGGCTTACAAGATTAATTCACTGAGACCAGTCTCTCTGAATAACTGCTCCAGGTTGTTTTCAGGCTGGAAGAGATTATTTTCTAGGTTGAAAAGTGTTTTTTTACATCCATGAGGCAGACTGGCGACGTATTTCTTTTTGATCTAACTCTGCAGGTCATCACAGATGAAATGTCACAGCAAGGTTATTCCCTAATTGATTATAGCATCAAAGCAGAGCTGTGCTGATAGGTAAAGAATAAACTCAGGGAGATGAGTGGTTTGTGAGGATGCAAAGTTTTAACTCTGCACAACTGGGTGAGCTAAGAAAGACCACCCGAGACAAACCAGGTGACCTTGAGCATGGCCTGTGATGGTTTTGCCTCATTCTTCATTATGAGAACTGGCAAATAAAGTTAATGAAATGAATGCAAAAATAAGTAGAGCTGCCCCCCAGGGAGGGGAAGAACCAAATTGCTGCTACTAAGCTGAACATTCCTGAGGAAATTAATTGCACATCACTCTTCTGCATGACCCCTGAAATCCTCATGCTGCAAATGATCATTTCTGGGGAAATACAGCTCCTGAAATGATGCTGCTGGCAGGGACCACAGTCACCTGAATGTGAGAAGGAGAGAAACAGCAGCTAGAGCAGCGACTCTTTGTTTTTTTTTAGTTAACAAAGGCTAGATTTGTTTCCCCATTAGGGAATTTGAGGGGGAGCTTGGAGGTTTCCATGCCCCTTCTCTGCTGGGGAGCAGGGCAATGAGACACGAGGGGCATGATGCTGACCAGGGAACCCTGTGCTGAGCTGAGAGCTGCTGAACCCCCCTGCGCTGCTGCCAGATGTGAGTAATGCCCAGATGTGAGTGATGGCTATGAGGAGTGATTCCTTCTTTCTTGGAGAACTGGGAGGATGATACTGTTTGCACTTGGGCTGAGAAGCCTCTTGTGTAACACTTTAGTTCCCAGCTCAGCTTCCTGCTCACTGTTGTCAGTTCCTCCAGGGCTCCTGGTGCTGTGGGAATGCTGTGAGCTGCCCTGTCCATCCTCTGCAGGGCAGGAGTCCAGGGTCCCTCCTGGGAGCACAGGCAGCCAGGGGGGTATTCTGTAGCAGCTCTGGCCAGGTGGAACAACAGTGTGTGCTTTTCCAGCTGCAGGGTTGAACTGCATCCCAAAGGGTGGGAAATTCTGTCCGAGCAGCAGGAGTGTTTCAGGACACACTGAACTGCCAGGCTTGGTCTGCTCTGGGCTGAGCTCCGTGCTCAAGAAGAGACTGGATGCAGCGTGGAGAGGGAAGGACTTCAACTGTTAGGATAAAGAACATCCAGAGAAGTTAAAGGTTGGATGTTCTTGGAGGAGAAAGCAAATGCTGCCTCCTGAGGTCATCCAAGCATGATAAATCCACGCAGTCTTCTCGGAGAGATTTCTTACTTGGCTAATGCAGCAGGAGTTGAGCTGGGGATCTCCAGAGCCTGGGAAATGTGAGAGGGTGTAGCTTGGAGTTAGTTCTGTGATGGACTCAGGCATGTTATAGATTGTCAGATGTGTCTTTGATAGCTTGCAGAGGTTAGGAGCAGTAAACACACCTACTGCATAGGACAGGGGAAGGTTGGAATGAAAATGCTGCTTCTGATTCTTAGGTTGGTTTTCAGATCCTTTAATTGTCACATTTAACCAGGCTGCATATTTCAGAAAGCTCAGATCAGTGGTGCTGGAATACTAGCATCAAGCTTAGCCAATGCCTTTAACTCTGTAACCTGGCTTGCAGAAGAAAATTCATTGTTTTCTCGATGACAGATGGCACATTTAAGGCCAGAACAAAAGAGCCTGTTCTGAGCAGTCCTTAGTTGAGCACTTTTATCCACAAAGCATGGAGAAAAGTTATGAAAATAATTTTGGCCTGTAGTTGTTGATGCACTTTCTCTTGGTATTTCTGTAAAAAATAGTCTCAAGAGGAGACACCTTTGTGCCCTTAGAATAAAATTTCTGCTAAAGATTTGATTTTGCAGACTTATAAATTTGAAAAAAGCCTCACATGAGTCTTTTGTATGGGAAGACCTGTGCACGGGAGCTACGCACCTTGTCCCTGGGTTTGTGCTCCTTCCTCTGCATGACTGTGATGGAGCCTCTACTCTCTGTTTTCCAGGCAGAACCCAGATGTGCAGCTGCAGTTACAACAGAGACCACCTCACCACCACAGCCCAACCTCTTCCTTGACATCCCTGGGATCTTTGACTTTGCTCCAGTCGCCGCCACCCTCCAGGCTGTCCCCTTCCCAGCACCAGCAGCCTCTGACTCCCAGCCAGGCAGATCCTGGCATTCTGCCACGGACCCAGCAGCCTTTCTTGTCCAACCCAGTCCATCAGGGAGATCTGTACCGACTATGCCAGCCCTTCCTGGGCCCGCAGCAGCAGCAAGGCGACTCCTACTCCGTGATGCCCCGGGCCCAGCAGATCCCTTCCCCCTACCAGCAGATGCAAGTAGATCCTTTTGCCATCGTTTCCAGGGCTCAGCAAATGGTGGAAATCCTGTCGGAGGAGAACCGGTCCCTACGACAGGAGCTGGATGGGTGCTATGAGAAAGTGGCCCGGCTGCAGAAGGTGGGTGGTTTTGGAATTCAGGCACTCTGCTGTCTCTGGTCTAGTCCATAATTGAATCATTTAATCTGCAACTGTTGGATTCCTTGCTGAAGGGATTGATTATGTACTTTAGAGTCTTTTGTATGCAGATTGATTAGTCTGTGCCCTGTGCCTTTGGGCATCGGCTTAACTTTGGCAGAAGATGGAATCAAAGCCTTCAGTTTTCTGCCAACAGTTCATTGACCGTGCTCAAAAGCACATCCTCCTCAGCTGCTGAAGAAGCTGACTGCTTGGCTTGCTTGGTTAGGTTAAAGCTTGCCCAGGATAGCAGCAGGCTTCATTTTCCCAAAAAGACCTCAGAGCTGCAGGAAGGGCCTGTTAGGGATGGCACAAGACCACAGTCACTCAAGGAGGCACAGGGGACATTGGTACAAAACTGGTTGTCAGCACAGTGTGCAAGGCAAGTAGTGCTGCTATGGCTACACTGAAGACATTTGGATTGCAGGACTGGGACTAACACTCCTTTTGTGCCTCTCTCAACACCACACAATTTCCATGAAAACTTAATGTCTTGATTTGGACCCAGCTATTTGCCACCTTTGGCTTTATGGAACAAGCCGAGTAAATGATGCTAAGACATTTAAAAGAAAATACCCCAGTGAGACCCTGCATGTGTGGAGGTATTTTCATGCTGCCTCACAGAAATAACTTCTTGACCACTGGTTTAAAGCTGTGCAGCAGGTCAGCTTTGCTTTTGCCTTGCAGCTGTGGAAAGGGTGATGCTACTTGGCAATGTAGGACTTTGTGGGCCTTGCTGTGCCCTTTGCACTGAGCAGTGTTTGGGGCCAGTAAAATGTGTGGCTGTCTTTCAGTTCAGGTGACCGGTGTGGCTTTCCACACTCGTTATTCTCTGTTACCTCTTAACAGGGACATATGTTCATTTTGTTGCATTGTTTTGGGAGGTTTCTGGCCAGGAAATACTTGAGAGAATTGTTTGACAGCTTCCTGATAACGACAGAAGGATACAAATGCACTTCCCTCCACCTCCCTGTTGATCACTTGCTGTAGACACTGATGATGGGGTTTGCTGTGGTGTGGATCCACACTTCCATCATAGCAAACCGTGCCCAGCAAGGAGAGTTAGGATTGAATCTCCTGCTCTGCATCACCACAGAAGCTTTACATTGAAGGCTAAAAGGAAGGATAAAGCATATTTTATTGCATGATTATTCAGCCACTGATATTCTTTCTACAGAGGGATTAATCACAGACCTGAGACTTTCTTTTACTTAGTATGTAAGTGTAGGTTTCCCTCAATAAAGAGCACCTGAGACAAAGTAATCTCCTGTCTGAGACTGAATGAAATTTGTTAGTGAGAAATAGTAAGTGTTTGTTTTCACTTCCACTGCAGCTGGAAACAGAAATTCAGCAAGTTTCAGAGGCATACAAAAACCTGGAGAAATCATCCTCTAAGCGGGATGCCCTGGAAAAGGCCATGAGAAACAAACTGGAAGGAGAAATTCGTAGGCTTCATGATTTCAACAGAGATCTAAGAGGTAAATGAAGTACTAGTTCTGTTCTTCAATGCTGGGGGTTTTTATTGTTATGCTTACTTGGCAGGACAGAGTTTTACTGCAGGATTCAGTGTCTGACACAACTGGAATATGATGGGATACTCAGGTGCATTCAGTAGTCAGAGATTTTAAACACTTGCTGGGAGAAAGGAAAAGACAGGTTTAGGAGAGGGCTGTAGTCTTTCATTTCCAGCCTGTTTCTCATTGACAAGAAACATGTGATAAGTCAAATACCATAAACCAGATGCAAGCCTGGAATTCTCTCATGTCTTATATCCTAGAGACAATTTGTACAATTTGTTCAGTTTACACAAATGGAAAGAGGTTTTGCTGACTGCCCTAATCCCACACCAGGCACGTTCACTTTATTTCCTGTCCAGTGACCCTTTTGCACTGACATACAAACTGCAGAGTGTCTGTTCTTCCTGAAGGTCTTGTCATTCCTTATCAATGCAGGCATCTGGTTTTTTGGATCTCCCTTCCTTTTCCAGAGTGAGATGTTATTAGTGTCTGCTTCTTGCTAAGAGGCTGAGGCAGCACCACGGCTGGCAGTGGAGTGGTGTTGAGTGGTGTTTGACCTTACCAGGGGTAAAAGTTTAAGCATTAGTTTGAAAGGTGGAAATCATCTGGAGTTTGAGATTTTTGAAGGTGCACAAACAGTTGTTTAAACTGTAGGTTTAATTTTTTTAAGAAAGCCATCTGACTGTCCTGCATGTCGTCAGCTCTCACTGCCTCATGTCTCTTACTACAACTCCCAGAAATTGTTTTGCATCCAGGAAGTAAAGCCATACATTTCCCAGTACTGTACACAAAGGCCTGCATTAAATAATCTGATTCATAATAAAACACAGCATAAACATTTCATTCTAATTTTCACAGCCTGATACAAACTTCTAGCAGCTTGAAGCAGCAGAGCTGTTAAGCTGTTTTTAGGGTTTTACACTTTTCCATCAAGTCAGGTAATTGGACAGCAGTGATTTAATCTTCTGTTAAGATTTAGTGGAGAATTGTAACAGAATCTCTTATTTGCATAGTGATATTTATTTGTGTGGAAAAAATAAAAGTATAAATTGAAAAAATAAACTTCTGTGTTATAAATGTTTAAAATAATTTCTTTGGAACTTTAACCTCTTTTGTCTCACTGAGTGTATTTCCTTAAGGACATAATTAGAAACGTTTCAAAAGTGAATGCCAGCTTCTGATAAGCTGTAGAATTAGGAGATCCATTTCCCCAGCATCAGGAATGCCCTGAGCAGATGTAACTTAAGTGCTTGAAAGTTTTTAATTATTTAGTTTGCTTTTATTGAACATTTTTGCAGAACGCATGGAGACAGCCAACAAGCAGCTGGCGGAGAAGGAGTTTGAGGGCTCTGAAGACAATCGGAAAACCATCTCTCAGCTCTTTGCACAAAGTGAGTTACACAGCCATTGTGGGTCAGTGGAAAGCTCCAGTCACCCTGGGAAGGAGGACAGTGCAGCAGGTTAATTATCAGCACAGAAATCAGGGCAGTGGCAGTCCAAAACTGGCAGTGGAGAAAGGAGGAGGGATTCAAGAGTTCCTTTTCTGTCAGTATGTAAAGTTCATCTGATGGGATTTATTAGGGATTTTGGAGCAAAGGTAATTTGCAGTTAAACTGTAAGATTAGTGTTTATCCCATAATTTACATGATATTTTATCCACCTGTTTTATTCCTTGAAAGCTTTGAAATGAAACCTTCCCAGGCTGACAGGAGTCCTGGCATGAGTTAAGGCCAGTGGCAGAGGAGCCTGGTAGGTCTCCTATCTCCTTCCTCTTTAATTTGCCACTGCCCTATCCTGTTCAGCAAAAACACATAAAGGGAATGAACAGTCCTGCAGTCTGCTGGTCTGGGTGAGGGTCAGGAATTCTGTCCACAGCAGTGGATTTATCACAAGGCAAACCAAAATGACGGGTGTGAAATGCTGCTTTTCCTTTGTTCTGAAATGTCTTGAGGCTGACGGCGCCAGGCCAACTTTCCTCTCATCCCACAATGTGCTCCACCCTTCTGACAATGCTCACTTTTCTCCAATTGTTATATAAAAAGGTAGTGCAATAAAATTGCAAAACAGAGTTTTTCTGTGGTGTAATAGACACTGCAGCTACTCTGACAGATGCTGGTGTCCCTCTCTTGTGTCATCTTTAGCTTATTCCTTGTGGTTTGCATTGCAAGCAAATGGCTGTTAGGGAGTGAATTCCAAACTCCTGGTGGTAGTGGGAAGTCTGGGAGTATAGTCTCTCCTTCTGTTGGGTGGACACTGAGGTTCATAGGTGCACCCAGAAAGGTGGAAAAAAAAGGTGGTCCCAAATCTGTGGGACCCCTTTTGGATGAGCCTGGAAGCCACAGTGCTGCATTTCATCAGTCCCAGCATTTCTAGGGGTGCTGCAGGAACTTGTCAAGTGAAGCAGTTCTCATTTGGAGAAAAGTCTGCAATAAAACCTCCAAGAGCCTCTCTGCAAATATTTCCAGATTAACGAACAGCCTGGTAGCACTGACTGATACCTGCTGGCATAATGCCACCCTGTCTCATTGCAGCTCAGTCTCTGCAGTACAGTTTAGTGTGCTCACACTGTCAGCAACTCATTCTTGGGTGGAGGAAAAATGCTGGGAAAAGATGGGGAAAAAAAATAAGCAGGTGATGACATTTGTCCTTATGTCCTGGGCTGGCTCTGCAGAGCTCTGGGTGCTGTTGGTGGACAGGTTTGTTTTGCAACCTGTGTGTGGGCTGCGTTGATTCCCTGGCAGAAGGGAATCTTTAGCTACTCTGTGTTGCTAAAGCTTTGCTCCTGGCTTTTTGCTGGCAGAAGAAAGGGAGTAATTGTGGTCCTGTAAATATAGTTATGCACATGCTTGCACAAACGGGCCTGTGTACTCCATATGCAGTCTGTCCTAACACCCAGCACCTCGTTCCTGTTTTTCAAGCCTTCCACTCCTTGTCCTCATTCCTTTGTCGTGGGATATTGGTTTCTGGAATGCAGTTTCTCTGGTGTCATCAGTGCTGGGTGTAGATCACTGCAGGGAGTATTCTGTGGTTGTGTATCCAGCAAGTGGGTTAATGTTATCTTTGGAGCTGGTTGGCTTGAGCTGGGAATGGCAACATACACAGAGGACATCAGCTCTGTGTTGTGGCTTTGCCTTACACCCCTGTGTGATAATTTCTCCAGTCTCCAATTATTTTTATCCTATCTATTTTTTTATGAAGGCAGTGCCCCGTTCCTCCAACTCAGCATTGCTGGTTCAAAACAGTCCAGCTCTTCCTGGAGAGCAGCAGAAAAGGAGACCTGCTGTGTTGGGGTGGCAGATCTGCTCTGAGCAATGACAGAACAGATGCATGTGCCTCACTTCTGGCCCAGGGGGTCATCGTTAAGGGCAGTAGAGGAAGACTGAGGAGTTCTCACTGCTGACTTGTTTTTTAACTCCTCTGAAGATATTGCTGGGAGTTCCTCTGAGGAGGGACAGATCAGCCTTCCAGTTTGGGGGGTCAGTGTGGAAAAAAGGAACACAAGTTTCTCAGGCACACTAGTCTGCCATCTCTTTCCCCATCCTGAGATGTTAAAATTACTCAGTTAGTTTTCCACTGCTGAAAGCTCAGAGGTGAAGAGGTGCCAAGTTTCACTAACCATCTGCATAATCACAGCAAATTACCTGAGTAACTGTACTGAGTGATGCACCTTCTATTCCTTCTCACTATCTTTGTGGCACCTTGTTGCTTGAAGGTACCATACTTGTTTTGCAAGGTTACAGGTCCTTCTCTTCCTTGAAAGCCATGTCCTTTTATTTTCCCTCTTAGCACTAGATTTGCATTCTCTCTCTTGTGAGAAGTCTCAGTGCAATCTTTCCTTCACCCCTGGAGTGAAAGACTCCTGAAAACTGGGCAGAGACAAGTGCTGTGCATTGATAACTATCACTTTTTTATCCATAGACAAGGAGACACAGCGGGAAAAAGAGAAACTTGAAATAGAGCTGGCTGCTGCACGCTCCACCAACGAGGACCAGCGGAGGCACATCGAGATCCGAGACCAGGCCTTGAACAACGCTCAGGCCAAGGTGGTGAAACTGGAGGAGGAGGTAAGGATGGAATCAGGGTAGCTTGTGTTCCTGCAAAAGTGACTGTGAGAATGAGTTTGTCTTGTGGAAGTTATAAGGAAATCTTCTTTCTTCAAAGCTGTTTCTATCGGCTCAGCTTTGTGTTGACTAGCTAAACAGATAAGCCACAAATCTCTATTTCCTTAGAAGTGCTTTTGTCTAAGGAGTCATATTTTGTTTTCTTTTTGTTTCAATTTGTAAAAATGGGCTGAAAGTGAAATATCAGGCCTGGAAACCTCCTGAACTTGGCAGAAATTCATATCTGGATGGACTTTCAAGTAATATCAGATGCATGCAGCTTGTCCCCTTGCCAGGTGTGTGGACAGTGCAGTTGATATGCAATATGTGCCCAGCATTTGTAATAAGCTGGGCATGACCTTAGTTGTTTTCTCTCCCTTTCCTCCCAAGAGGGGATAATGCATTTTAGCTGCTTAGCTGGGCAGCTTTCACAGCAGTTTCTTTGGTAGCCTTGTCCCTGCCACTCATGGCTCTCACCTCTCTGCCCTTCTGCCTCATGGTGTCCGTCCTTTCCTCCCCCCTACTGCTCTCCTCTCAAAGGCCCCATTTCCCACTCCAGCCTCTGCTTCCTTTACTCCTACTCTTCCTCCGTGGAGAGTCTCGGGAGGAAATCTCCTGACCAAGCACACTTCCTCACTGCAGATTTGTTCTCCAATCCTGCCATCTCCCTGGCTACCAGCACTCAGCATCACCCTCGGCTGGGCACTGTGCCTATGTCCACCTGAATTCTGCTGCTTCCAGAGACATTCCTCAAACCCTCCCCTTGTCTGATTTCAGTTCTCTCTCCCTTAAGGATCCCATTGTGCCAACAGAGGAGGAATGATCAAATGATCAAATTCACCAAGTGAATATCCTCCTGTGCCAGGTACAGGTGTTGCTGCATTCTGAGTTTTAGCCTCCTCTTCTCTGACCTCTGGATTTGCCTCAATAGCCCTTCCTCTGAACCTTCTTGTGTCTCTTCCTGGTGTCCTTAATTTTTGCCCTTCCTTTAATCTCTTCATGGATGCCTTCCCTCAGTCCCTCTGGATCTCCCTTGGATCTGCTCTGCTCATTCAGGATGTTGTTGTGGGTTTACCTGCTGTCATAACCTCTTTTAGCCTGGCATAGCTGACTTGCACTCAGGGGACAGGGAGCATTAGGTTATAGGGTAATTTACATGTGACATGGTTCTCTTTGGCACTAAAACTATTCTGTCATTGATTCTGCAATGTATTGGAGCTCTTTGGCTTTCATTCAAAATTTCAGCACCTTATTTAAAAGTCTGATGTGTCACTGACTCCAAGTGCACGGGACATCCTTGTGGTTTCCCTGGAAAATGCTTGGAGTCAGTGTGGATGAGGTGCTATGATCAGCTGGGCCAGCACACACAGCACTTGGCTGGGTTGAACCTCTGTGTAGGCACTAATTTTGGCTCACTCACAGTAGAGTTGAAGCCTTGAGGGGTAATAATAATTGTATGTTTTATTTTCAAAAGACTGCTCTTGTTTTACTAGAAGAATTGGGTTCAGTGCTGTGGCAAAGTATTTCTGCCTGGGTAGAATGGTGAAATAGGTCAGTAACGCTGGGCTAAATTGCATGATTGCTTAAAAAACACACATAGACTGATACAGAGTGAAATGGTCTGCAAGAGGGCTTGTGGTCACATGCATCCAACCTTTGCTCGAATCCCAGGGTGTGCAGGAAGTGCCACCCTTCCTGCTGTAGATAAATATGGAAGCGTCTCAGTGAGGGAGCAGGAATTAACTCTGCTTTTCCCTAGAGGTGAGAGGGAATAAGGGGAAACAAATGGTAAAGAGTCACTTTTGCAGGTTTCCCAAATCACTTTCTAATGAAATACTTAGGATTATAACGCATTTGTTGCCTCATTAGTGTTGAATTGTGGAAAGTTCTCAAATCCCCAGGCTGTTTGGTAACTCCAAAAAGCGGCCAAGGAGCTGCTCAGAGCTCAGGGCACCTTTAGAAGGGGCTGGGAACACCATTCTGAGTTAGTGGCATTCACTGGCTGAGATATGTGAACAATTTGTGGATTATTTCTTTATTCCTGCCAGGTTAATCTGAGTGACTAGTCCCTGTAAGTATCAGGAATTTCCAAACTGGCCCTGCAGAAGAGGGTGGAGTTTCTTAGGCTCAGGTTTGGCAGCCACGCAGGCTCTGGGCCAGAGGGGGGGATGCATATTTCAGTTGTTGCCTCCTGTAATGTAAGTTTTCAGCTTTTTTTCCCCTCCCCTTCCATTTTGGCTTCTTATTAAGCAGAGTAACCCTGCCTTGTATGCACCAGATCCTTTATTAAAAAAATATTTCCATTCTGAGGAGAGCTGTAAGCCATATATGACTGAAACTGAATTTAAATGTTGCACTGAAATTGGAGCTCTAGATTCTTTCCAAAATCTTTTGCTTGAATTGCCAGTTTGGACAAAACCACCCATCTGTAAAATGTAGACACTCATCTACACCTGTGGAGCTTTGAGGGTTTTTATATATACTGGATTTTAGCATCCAAGTGAGAGTGAAAGGAGAGATAAAGGGATGCTAAATGTGATGGAGAAAGGAATGGTCTTGGAGATGCTGAAGCATAGTGTGAAGCAGTTGGAAGCAAAAGTAGACATTCACAGAATGCTTCCCCTGTTAGCAGGGGCAAAATGGCTCTTCAAATTTAGAACAAGCTGCCATTAAAGTTTTTGATAGTGTGGGGCTTATTTCTGCAAAGTGCAAAATAGGGTGAGTGCTCAAATAGGGTGAGTGATCATAAATATTTAAAGCAAACTTAAATATGTCTACGTATAGAATTGCTAAGTATGTATATGTTTTATATATAATATTTAAACTTTACTACTTCTCTACTCTGCATAAAGATAACACAGTTATTAACCCCTATTTTCACTTCTCTATTTTTGTTCTTCCCTTTAGTAAATGTTCCACAGTTTTGCATAAATCAGCAGCTTACTAAAATTGTTTCTAGTGAAGTATTGGTCTGTGGTTTCTAAAATCAAAACTTCAGATTATTTTCATTGCATGTAATACATTTGACATAAATTGAACATATTTGAGGTAGAATGTATATTGGCTTAAAAACGTGTATCACAGTCAGAAACAGTTAGTGATAATAATATTTGGAGCTAAAGCAATGAAAAATTCTCATTTTGGAGCATGGATTGCTGTGAGGGTCTCAGGTGGGATGGCAGCAGGGTTGTGGCTGGTCACACGTGATTTAACCACATCTGCTCACATACACCTTGAGAGCCTGGAGCAGTTAAACTGGGCTTTGCTCTGGGCCAGGGCCAGAACTGCTGGGTTTGCAGAAAGGACCATCCTGCCCACCTAACACTGAGCAAATGCTGACTGCCTGCCAGTCCTTACCAGGCTTGGAATGTTGCAGGAGGGAGTTTGGTGCCAAATACTTTATCTAACCACAACTGCTGAGTGCAGAGGCTACAAGTGCTACTGGTTTTTTGTTGGTTTTTTTTTTTCTCAAACTCGGTCATTTCTGTTTACCCTAGTTAATTCATACCATGGAAGACCACACTTCAACTAAAGAAAAGTTTGTGGGTTTTTTTACAGTAGTGTAACTTGCACTCCTTTTGTCCACCGCTTTACAAACCACTTTTTTACCGAGTGCCTCAAGGAGACAGCTTTAAAGAACAGTGACAACCACCAGGAAGATAAAAATATCTGCTCTTTGCCATCCTCACACACACACCTTGAAGAGGAGACAGACAACCTCTCTAATGGGTGGAAACTGGGAGGGGTGAGGGAGGGGACAAGTTTGAATGAAATACCTTTTCTAAAAATGCTTGTGTTTAGAAGTTCTAAGATCCTTCAGCCATCAGAATTCCACATGAAGCAGATATCAGCTGAGAAACTGTGTTCATTTCCCACTGTGCTATTGTGGAGAGAAAAAATGCTCTATTTCTGATAACACTGAGGGTTCTGTCCAGGGGAAGTGGGAAAATGCATTTCCCAATGACATCTATTGTACTTTTTATGCTGTGCCTGAGACTTTCAGAACAGAGCTGTGGCTTGTAGGGAGGAGACCCAAAGGAGAGCTGTCTGCTTGGTGTCTGGGCTGTTTTTTTCCAGTCAGTTCCCTGGGTCTATAAAAAGATACTCCTGGTCTCCACAGCCTTGCTTCACATAGACTCTGAGAGCTACATAATGCTCCTTTCAGGAAAGAGTTGCTTCATAAGGGGACACTTTTTGGATGGCTTGTCACTCCTGGATGGATTGGGTGCAGAGGAGAGAAACCTCCCTGTTTTCCCTGGAACTGGTTCCCTCTAATGAGCTGCATTCCTGTGACAGAGCTGCCTTTTTATTGCCATGTCACTGTCTCACATATTCTGCCTGTTAGTGATTTTCCAGAGGTGGCTTTGAGAGTTAGAACTTTATTTTAACACAAACAAACGGGGCGACGACATTGTGACATTCCCATGCCACAAACACTGTTCCCTCGCAAGGGGATAGTGTTACCAAATTGTTTCAGCAGGAATTCTTGCTGAGGCCACTGGCGCCTTGTTGGGCCCGAATTCAAACAAACTGAGGGTTCAAAGGCATCCTAGAAGAATATATTCCAACTGCAAGAGGGTGAGGTGATTTAAACGTGCTTTCTGTCGGTTTTTTTTTGTTTTTTTTTTTACTACATTTCTGCCATAGCAGGCAAATTCTTGTGGGGAAACACATTTTCAGCTGCATCTGAATGGATTCAGCTTTAGGATAAACCCGGAATGTTATGAAAACACCCTGAATATATTAAACAAAGGACTTTGAAGACATCAGAAATAGTGGGTGGGAGACAAGCAGATGCTGACGAGTGTTACCAATTTGCTGAAATAGGAGCTGTCCAAGATGAAGAGGGTAATGGCTGGGTTTGACAAAATGCCTGGGAGCGTTCTGAATCATTGCAGGAAGTCTTCTCTTCTTCCCCAGGAAAAAAAAAGAAAGAATCTTTGCTGAGTAACGCATCTGGAAGCAATGAATCTCTTTCCAAAGAGATCCTTCCCCCTCACCTGCAGTGTCCAGGGCTGTGTTTGTCCTGCACAGGCAGCTCCAGTTGGAGGATGTTACAGCCTCCCTTGTGCCTGGTGACCTGACTGAAAATTCCTCCTTCCTCTGTGCCCCTGCTCCCTTTCCATGAAACCTCTGTGCCCTCCTCAGAGCCTTCCTTCTGCAAGGACCTGGCATCCCTGAAAGGCTTTGCATGGTTTGTCCAAGCCTAAATAAATGGAGGAGCAGGATTTGTTTGGCTTTTAGAATGTTGTGAATTCCCTTTCGGCGGGGCAGTTGTAGTAATAATCAAATACCCCTGTTTCTTACAGGAAAACTTTGTCTTTGGCCACTGATTTTTAGACCACGCAAGGGCATGCCAAGGGAGGGGGGAGATTAAATGAAGATGGAAATATCTGATCAGGCAACCAGGGAATCTTTCAGGGGTATTCCCTTCATTGCTCTGTTCTTTGTGCACTGGATTTCTGCAGAGCCCAGACCAGTCCTGGTCATCTTTTATTTTTCTTGTCCTCAGTCCTGTTGCAGAATTTATGTAAACCTTATAGTGAATGGCAACTGGAGAGTGACTGCTCCTGTTTACATTGCTTTAGCCAGAAAATTTTGTTGATAAAATTATAGCCTGACCTCTGATGCTTGGTTAGGACATTTTCCAAAGCAGTCAGGGATTGACCTGGAGACGATAAGGATATTATTAAAATTGTGCTGTAGGAAATGCTGGGAATGGATACAGTCATCCTGCAGTGCTGTGCTGTGCTTCCAGCCATGCACTGAGGTTATGTGAGACCTTACATCGTAAATAGGTGTTATAATAAAGATATTCTCATTAGCAAAATGCTCTGCATTTTCAGAGCACCCTTGGAGGCAAAGCAGTTACAATACATGATGTGAACATGAGCTTGCTTCTTAGTTAAATGCTGTACCATCAAAAGGAAAATTACTATCTTGTCAAATTTACTTAAAATTACACACCAAAGGGCGTGACTGCATCCTTGTAAAGCTTCAGGAATGAACTCTTATCTAGAGCACGTGTTCACTGCAAGGCCTGATGCAGAGGAGAGAATTGCTGTGTCCTTTGATGCCATCTCTGCCCTGGTAGATGTTGCTGTGGCCCTTGGCACTGAGCAGCCAGTTTTGGTTCTTTGCTGGGAGAGAGAGGGTGGGGAATCCGTGGCAAACCAAGAACAAGCCTCAGCACGCTGCCTTTTTTCCTTCTTCCCATCTTAGTTATGTCTTCAGCACCCTGGCAGTACTCAGGAAATTGTTTCCAATTCCAGTCTTAGGAAAACAAGATCATACTCTTGATTTCTGGTAATGAAATCCCTCTGTGCTTGGAAGAATCATTCCTGATCCTCTTACATTGAGAGTTCAGGCCCAGTCAGAAAGATGAAAACCAAAAATTTATAAATTTTAATTTCCCTTCCACCACTTCTGGAGAATCCTGGTTCACAGAAAGGTAAATTTTTCTCACAAATACTTGCAGTAGCAGAGTGGCAGAGCTGGAAATGAATGAGAGTGCCAGAATATGCAGTGAGTTAACTGAGGGCAGCAAGTGCATGAAATGAAACTATCTTATAGATAAAGGATAGTTCTGACAAAAGACATTAGAAAAGTTGAGTTGTCTGGAGCCCATCCCTACCTTTAAAACTTACTGAACACCTTGGTTCCAAAAACCTGAAAATTATTTGAGGAATTTGTGAGCTAATTCTGGTTTTAAGCTNAGGTTATTTGAAAATTATTTACTGAAAATTATTTGAGGAATTCGTGAGCTAATTCTGGTTTTAAGCTGTTAAAAAGAATGTACACACCAGCCCTAAATCTTCCAACATTCCTAATTCTCCCTGATGCTGGAAGATGAAGTGCATCTTGTGAAGGGAGAAAAAAAATGTTGTCTTTCTGCAAAGCCACTGAACAAGCTGTGCCTGTACGTTGGGTCTGGTGCCCGAGTCAGGCGTGTGCAGGCAGTGCTGGGAAGTTGGGCAACAGCTTGTGTTGCAATTTTTCACCTGCAGGTTTGGCTGATGGGAGCACGTTCAAAGTGAATGTTTCAGTGGAATTTCTGTGTCCTAATTCAGCTTTTTGGCTGGGCTCTTGGTATTCTTTGAATGCGGGCCAGAACGTTAATCCACACATATGCATACTCAGGTTTGTTAATTGTGAAACTGTAAAATGTTGTCGGTGGCTGCTTTTGCTGGATTTTGCCTGTGTGTTAAAAAACTTCTCACAAATTTAAATGCTTTGTAGTAGGTAATAAGAGACCATATGTCCATCACCTCATCCTTAACTGCTTTTGTAAAGAAGAGAAAAGGAGGAGAGCTGGTTTTGAAGAGATTATTTTTCAGCTCGATGCATGATATTTCACTGCTAGTGAGTTTATCAGGTTGTTCCTCACTCTTGTCCGGGTCAAAACCCAAGATAATGAGTGCTCTCCATGCCTGGGTTCTGCTGCTGACCCTATAGTTTATCCCTTTTGGCTACTTTGAGCTGCTGTTAATCTAAGTTTAAAACTGGTCCATTAATCCACACTTTAGGGGAGTCTGAGAAACCTTAAATTGGTGTTATGAAGCACTATGGTATGGAATAAAAAGATTTATGAAATATAACATATTTACTGATTTTCTACAGAGCAGCAGTGGAATATTAAGTTATATTAAAATGTTCTCATCCCTCCCATTCCAAATAAGCTTGAGATCTTGAGCAATCAAAGAA
The DNA here is from genome assembly GCA_013397915.1 of Daphoenositta chrysoptera. Taxonomy (NCBI): domain Eukaryota; kingdom Metazoa; phylum Chordata; class Aves; order Passeriformes; genus Daphoenositta; species Daphoenositta chrysoptera. The sequence goes on from VZRO01006633.1 coordinate 114,906, forward strand.
CAAAAATACCTTTCTCCTGTACATGCACTGGTGGGAAGTCCTTCGGCTGGATTGCTCACTGTTTTTGTAACTTTTATTATAAAATTCTTGTTTGGGGAAAATCCTCTAAGGCAGCAACATTCATGCTGTGAGATTAGATGCCTGCTGACTTTATGGAGAGAAGAAAAGGATTCTGTGTCTGGGATTAATAGTGTGCGGAGATTTTTCTCTCCCTGCTCTTCGCATTGCCTGAAGGAACAGGAGTGAGGAAAGGGAAAATTTTTTAAGAAACACATGAGAAGAGCTTTTTGGAACAAAGGTGCAATGTAAGAGCAGCTCATGTTGTTCAGATCAAAGTACCCCGTGTGTGCTGAAACGGAGAGCAGATTCCTAGGGAACACTGTCAGAATGGGGCCAATGAGCAGTGATACTTTCCCAGAATACTTTCCGCTTCCAAGAAGGACTTCCTGAGCCAGAAGTGGGGTCTTTTGTCTTTAATATCCCTCAGTGGACTTTTCTTCCATGAAGCTGTAGAGCAGCTCTTTGAACTCACATAAGGGAGTCTGTGTTTTACATTGTGATGCTTCTCGAGAACTTTGGCTCTGACTGTTGGGAAAAGTTGCCTTCTTCCTGCTATTTTTGTATTTCAGGGTTTATGACAATCAGAGCTGCAAAAGCAGTGCCCCAGATTTGCTGCACAGGGCCTGCTAATTGCAATTGTTAGTCTTTTCCTTAATAGAACATAATGCCCAGAGGTGTGCAGTATTCCCTGTATTTGAATAGAGCCAGGCTCTGCGTATGCTTTATTATTTTCTTTTTTTAAAATTCATATTTCAGTTTGTGTTTTTCTGCCTACACTGTGGATTAACCTTGCTAAGACAATTACGGGGGGGCTCAGCATGGCAGTTCTTGTTGCTCCTTGTGAGGCAGGGTGGCAGCTTGGTTTGCAGGATGAACAATGGAAGGGCAGTGGCAGGACCAGAGCAGGACCTCTCAGGTCAAGAAGAATGTCCAGACTGCTGAGAGAAACCTGGATAAACCTGGCATGGGGAGAGCCTGTGCCATGGCTGGTGTGTGCTTTGATCCTATTATTTTATTGTGATGGGACTGCAATAGGATCCTACAAGTGTTGATTCAGCTTCTGCTTAATCTTGTAAAAATGCTGCCAGCAATTTTCAATATTGCACTGAGAGTGTTCCCAACTTGTGAACCAGCTCTAAACACTGCTGCAGTTACCTTGGAAACGTGTGTCAAGTCACTCAAACACTATTTCAGTCCCTGGTGCCCTTTCTAGTCCATTGCTGCTCTCAGACGTTTGCAACAGATAATTTCCTCTGTTTCCCCATCGTTACCATGGGGTCACTGAGGACAAAAAGGACAAATACACCCAGCAGGAAAGCAGAGATGGGACAGAGCTGTAACATCCTGAGTGTCCACTCCAGAGCAGGAGGCCAGGGCCCACTGACAGCAGTCTTGAATCATGGAATGGTTTGAGCTGGAAGGGACTTGAAAGATCATCCAGTTCCAGCCCTCTGCCACAGGGACATCTTCCTCTATCCCAGGTTGCTCCAAGCCCCAATGTCCAGCCTGGCCTCGGGCACTGCCAGGGATCCAGGGGCAGCCACAGCTGCTCTGGGCACCCTGTGCCAGGGCCTCCCCACCCTCCCAGGGAGGAGTTTCTTCCCAATATCCCCTTTAAGCCTGCCCTCTTGTCAGTGGGAAGCTGTTCCCCATTGTCCTGTCACTCCAGGTCCTCATAAATCTCTCTCCATCTTTCTTGTGGGCTCCCTTCAGGTACTGGAAGTCACCTGGACATCTCCCTGGCCCGAAGCTGACCTGCTCAGTCTCGTTATTTATCCTCTGTTGCCTGTTGTTGCTCTGTTTCAGCTGAAGAAGAAGCAGGTGTACGTGGAGAAGGTGGAGAAGATGCAGCAGGCCTTGGTTCAGCTGCAGGCGGCGTGTGAGAAGAGGGAGCAGCTGGAGCACAGGCTGCGCACGCGGCTGGAGAGGGAGCTGGAGTCCCTCCGCATGCAGCAGGTACCCTGCACCACACACAGGACAAAGGCAGTGGTTTTTCATCTTGTATCGTTAACAAACTTCTTTTTCGCTAGTTAGACTCATGGATTTGCTGCCCGTTGCATTGCTTTTACCTGATTTAATTCTATTTCAACCAGAAAATTTAGATAAGGAGCAATAGGGGATCCGTAGTGTGACAAGATGCAGAAAAAGCCACATTGCTACGTGCTGGTTTATCTTTAAATAACATGGTTATATGATGTGAAATTATTTTTAAAATCTTGTTCACAGTTTGGGATTTTATATAAAATTAATTAACAACTGGCCTGAAAAGAGGCCCTGCAAAAAGCTTTGGCATTTAAAAAAAAGCACACAAGACTAAACCAGCAAAGCCAATTCTATAAATGCAGTTGATGGAAATGGATGGGAGTTTCACACAGACTATATTGTAATTATATTATGAGTCTTTTTCAGTGAAAAGAATGAATGAGAAGTAGACTGTGCAAGTGTGTTAAGAATTGCATTTACTTCAGCCTATGTCAATACAGATGAACTGTCAGTTTTTAGTGTCTAGTTTTTAGTGAAATAGGATGCAGGCCTGTGTTCTAAATCACATTTAGTTTCAGGTTACTTTTATCCCCTAACATCCTTCTCTGCATAGGAATAAATATTTAAATCTTGGGGTTTTGCACTGGTTTTAGTAGGAGTTACAGTAATTAGATAAACTTTTCTGTTACACCTTTGGAAGATCAGGTACTCTAAACGTCACCCTGAGCCTGAGTCAACAGAAAAAATTGCTTTCTTGTCACGGTTGAAAATTCTGAGCTCAGCATAAAATAGCCCAATTTCTATTGTTTCAAACCATTTCTTTTATTTTTTAAGTCAAACGTCTTGCTAATCCCACATGAGACTGCCATATAAAACTGCAGTTTCTATTCACTGAACTATTATCTGAGCAAATCTCCACGCTTCCTTACTTTGAAAGGGAGCACTGCCTGCCTTCTAAATCTTGCTTTAGAACTGAAGTATTTCAATCCCCAGCTATACACTGATCATATAAATTTAATAATCATATGCTTTAAAAATATTTTGGATGCATTTTTTTTAAGGGATGATACTAGCCAGTACCTTGCTGAACACTTGGGAGTCAGTCTGTGTTACTTCAGGCATTATAGAGGGGCTGTGCACATCACACCTGTATAGCACAGTCCAGCTCTGGGATGCATATTTGGGGCTTTGCACATGGAAAAAAGGCCTTGAGAGGGGTATTTTCCATCTCAGGTATTTTCTTGTTAGCCTGCCCAACACAGCATAAAGCCACTGCATTTCCCTCTGGGGGGTTCTTGTGTCAAACCACTGACAAAAAGCAAACCAGCCAACCCTGAGCCTTACAGCTGCATCCTGAGACTTCTGTTTTTGTTTGGTTTGCTTTTTTTCCTCTGGGGAATCAGCGTCAGGGCACGTCTCAGGCTGCCAACGTCTCTGAGTACAACGCCACGGCGCTCATGGAGCTGCTGCGCGAGAAGGAAGAGAGGATCCTCGCTCTGGAGGCTGACATGACCAAGTGGGAACAGAAATACCTGGAGGAAAGTGTGATGAGACAGTTTGCTTTGGATGCAGCTGCGACTGTGGCTGCTCAGAGGTAAATGGGACTTTTCACAGTACTGGGATTATTTTCTTTTTCCAGTTGAATGTCATATTTCCCACCCAGGAATGTTGTCATGCCACCCTCCCGTGATTGCTCGCCCTGTGGTCTGAACAGCTCCTCAGACCTCTGCAAGCAAGTGGAGCTTGGCTGCTCTTCCTGGGAGCTGTGCAATTGCCAGCAATTAGAAACGTTTTTCCAGGGGAAGATTCCTCCACATGCAGGAGCCATTTTCCAGACTAAATTGTTCTGAACCATTCCTAGAAGCTGTTGTTTCAAAGGAGAAGAGACTTGGGGTTTTTTTTATTTTAAAAACAGGAATCAGTCCTTGCTGAAGTCATGTGAGATGGGGTGAGCTTGGTGATTCACATCATTCACCCTGAATGGCTTCCTTGTTCTCCAGAATGTTTTTGCAAATTACTTTGTGGTATTGTCTGGTTACTAACCAGAAGCATCTACTAGGAAATTCTGCTCAAAACACTCTGCTGTGTATGGAGAGCACTGCTTGTGGGGGTGGGAAGTGTGTCTGAAATTTGGTGACAAGCTCCCATTCCAAGACAACTGTACAGAAACTCTTACTATGGCTGTAAATAGGCCTGAGTGCCTCAGCTGGTTGGTAAACAAGAGCTGTTACTGGAGTGAACTCCTTAGCATTAGGCCTTGCTTGCATATAATTGCATTGCTCACTACTTTATGGTTCTGGACAGCAGATTTTATTGTAGATTGTTTCATGAGCCAGATCCAGATAGGGATGTTATCACAACTGGCTTCCCAGCTTGTAAGATCACACTGGAATTACAGGGGTGAAGTTGCAGATCTGCTGTGTTAGCGTTTAAAGACTTATCTTATCTTGCTCCAGGAGCAAGCTGTTATTTTAGGGTATTGATGCTTCTTGTGCACTGTTTTCCACCTCCCCAGAGATTCCCTAAAGGCTCCTGCTGCTGCTTTTGCTTAGGGGCCATGTTATATTTTCAGTGTGGGCTGATAAGTTGGGGCCTGGTCTATTGTTTATCATGGAGTGGGAGGGGATGTGTTAGGCCTGCTCAGGTTTCATTAAATGAACAAGAATGCTGTCCAGCCAGGAAAGAGCCTCTGCTTTTCCATTTCCATCTAGATTCCACTAATTCCAGTGGCAACCTCATCTACACTGTCCAGATTTCTTTCCCTTTTCTTTAACAGTGGAAACTGGCATCCCTTGGGAAGCTGAGGTTGCAGGAATGATGCTTTAGAGCCCAGGCAGGAACTGGGTCAGGTTGGGTTTCTCTGGTGAATGATCTTCTCATGCCCTTTCGCATTCACAAGTAGAATGAAATACTCATTATTTGGTTAGTGGACTGACCAACTATCACAGTGCTAACATTAGGCACTAAATGGAATCAGTCTGAAACTCCTTTCACCTTATTCCAAGTTTTTTGGACCAAGCTGCTTAGGATCGCTTAAGAAACTTCCATGCCTCGTTCCCTTTGATATTCACATCCCCTGTATGATACTGTTGGAAGGGGAAGGGAAAAAGCTTTTTATCTGATGTTGAAGAAAAGTGCCTGGTGTTCCTTTCCCCTCCCCGTGTGCTTGGATTTGCCTCGTTGATCAGTTTAGAGTAGTGCAGTGACTCAGTTTAGATGAGGGACAGGCCTGAGATGGACAGGAGGTTGTTGTTGTAATGATCTGCATGTTTTTGTAATCCTTCTTCATTAGGACACAAATGAAGTTGGGAGTTGGATTTTTGGAAGACACTGGGCCAGCTTAAACTGAAAAAAAAGAGTGGATTCTTGTTTGTTACATTTGAGCAGTATTTTTGTGCTGCTGGGGGGAAAGCAGCAAACTTAGCAGGTCCTTCATCTGCTGTGCTGCTTGTTCCCAGGGACACGACGGTGATCAGCCACTCGCCCAACCCCAGCTATGACACCTCGCTGGAAGCTCGCATCCAGAAGGAGGAGGAGGAGATCCTGCTGGCCAACAGGAGATGTCTCGACATGGAGGGAAGGTAAAGTGCAGTTTGGTCCTATCTGGCTTCTTTGGGACAGGGATTTGAAATTAATTGCCTGGGTAGACGCCTCAGAACCAGAAATTCTTGTGTCTTCACCAGCAGCAGCGATGTCGAGTGCCAGACACTCATTTGGCCAAGGAAGTAGCTACATAGCAATCCAAAACCTGTCTTGATACTGAGGGCTAATGCAAAAAAGTCTTGTCTTAGATCCTTTGCATCTAGCTTGTTCCTCTTCTCTCTTCAGGGTGTCTTCATCAGACCCCAGGCTCCAGCCACCCCTTAACAGGCTCACAGAGCTGTTTTCCCTGGGGTTAGGCCCAGTGCAGTCTCCCCAAAGTGTGTTAATTCTTTCTGTTGGTCCCATGTCCTGCCCATAACTGTCAGGTTTGTCTCAGAGCTCCTTTCATGGCTGTTCAGAGCAGTTTCCAGTAGCCAGAGGTGGGTGAGTGTATCAGTGCGCTCTCTCACATGATCTGCTCTGTGGGCCAGAGAGCAGCCAGTGCCCAGGACAACCTCCTGGCATCCTCCCTCCACCTCCCAAAATGCCTAAGGGAGCCCTAGTCATAGCCATGGGGACACTGAGGCCTCAGTCCAGGAAGATGGGAGACACTTAAACTGTCCCTTTTCCTTCCCCCAAAGGATTAAGACCCTGCACGCTCAGATCATCGAGAAGGATGCCATGATCAAGGTGCTGCAGCAGCGCTCCCGCAAGGAGCCCGGCAAGACGGAGCAGCTCTCCTCCATGAGACCTGCCAAGTCCCTCATGTCCATCTCCAACGCTGGCTCGGGCTTGCTGTCCCACTCCTCAACGCTGAGCAGCACCCCCATCCTGGAGGAGAAGAGGGAGGACAAGAGCTGGAAGGGCAGCCTGGGTAATTTCCAAATACCGGTGGCAATTCTGATACAGGAGCCACTGCTTGGAGGGGAAGCAGGAGCAGCAGGGGAGGGTGTGTTGGACAGATCAACCAGCTGGCCTGGCCTGCAGTAAAGCTGGCTGCAAGATGAGACACATTTGAAATAGCTGCTTATTTTAATCACTTTTGGGAAATAGTGACTCCTGATACTCAGGCTCTGCCATTAAATATATAAGCCTTTATTCCCACTTTGGCACCTGACTTTAGGGGTGTCTGGGAGATAGTTTTCAGGGTTCCCAAGCACTTGCTTTCAGCTGGGTGTTACAGCTGGCTGAAGGTGTAAAGTCTCCTTGAATTGGAGCAGAGATTCTAATCAGGATTTCTATCCTGTGGTGTTGTGCCTGCACCAACATGACTCCTGTCTGGAATGGCTCAACAGCATTGTTCTGAGAAATGGAGTTGTAACAAAGCAAATCCCAGATGATTTTTTTTTCCTGGGAGCTAGGCTCATAACTGAGAGTAAAAACCCCTGAAATGTAAATGAGAACCTGTTGCAGGTGATTTCAGTGTGCAGATTAGTGCCCACCTGCAAGCAGCACCATGGGGACACTGCTATTCCTCGGGTACTTCAGCACCCAGGGGTGGAAGGTGCTGTGAAAAGGCAAACCAGTGCAGCCTCTTGAAGGAGGGAGCCCTTTCCAGGTCCTGGAGCAAGCAGTGCAGAGCAGTGCAGAGCTGATACCAGTTAGTTTTCTGTGATGGTGACATGTGCTTCCCTGTTCCCTCGCAGGTGTTCTGCTGGGAACAGAGTATCGCTCCGAATCCATCCCCTCCACCCCCTCTCCCGTCCTTCCCTCCACGCCGTTGCTGTCAGCCCACTCGAAGACAGGCAGCAGAGACTGCAGCACCCAGACAGACCGGGGCAGTGAGCAGGGCAAAGCTGCTCCTTCCCCTGCAGCTCCCACCCCAGCACGACTCCCCAGCACCAACCTGACCTACAGTGCAGAGAAAACAGGTAACAGAGCTCAGCTGCCGTCCCAGGGGGGCCCTGCCGCCCACTCCCCACCTGTGGGGCAGCCCTGATGTCCCTTTCTCCATCCAGGCAAACTGGGGTTAGTTTTTGTGAGGACACGTGAATTTCAGGGACAAGTGGGATGGTGTTTTGAGTGGTCTCAAATGCTCTGAAGGATAAAAAAAGCTTGAAGAGTGGTAGCATAAGCGTGGGCACACTGGGCAAGGAGGTGCAGCAAGATAAGAGAATTGAGAACAGAGAGATGCAAATCCCTGGGCGGTCTCTGAGTCAGTGTCTACTCTGAAGTAAGTTGTGAGGAGGATCTGGGGTTCAAGCACTTAAAAATGGGCTGTTCAAACCGGCCATTGCATTGAGTGGGCATCCAAAGCCAGGGGGACTCAGAAGGGGAGGGAGAAGAAGGAGAGGGAACGATCACAGTGAAGCTGTCCTGGTACCATCCCAGTCACAGGACCAACTTCAGCCTTGGAGGTCCAGTTGACAGTGACTGTCACAGGAGCTGAATTTGCTTCCCACAGAGCTCCCAGCTGGCAAGAGCTGCTCATTTTCCAGCCCACTCTGCCAAATCAATGCAGATTACACAACCTTGCCTCTTCTCCTTACAGACACATCACAATGCTGTTGTTCTTTATGGCAGGGAGTGTTTGGCTGGGCTCTGCCTCCTGCCCATGCTGTGCTGTTTAATGGGTATCGAGGGAGAACAGGTCTGGTGGTGAACATCTACTCTGACTGCATCGGTTTAAATGCAGTCACTCCAGTTTTGTGTGGATTTGTGTATCAGTGGGAGGTGCCCAAAGGGAATTTGATAAAGTAGCTTTATTTGTCTGGCTGCATACATGGGAATTGAATTTTTTACAACTAAATAAGTCATTAGCTGTCTTTGGCCAATGGTACAAGATGAGTTATAATGTTAATGTCATATTTCCAACCTCATTGAAGTTGCACCTTTAATTGTCTGTCTCTTGTTTTTCCTCATCACATAGATGGGCCACTCTTCCACTCCAGCACTCTTGAAAGAAAAGCCCCTGTTCAGACTGTGGGGCAGGACCTCCCAGATGGAGAGATGGTAGAATACCTCATCTGAAAGGCTGTACCAGGATCTGAGCTGGGATAACAGTAGCAAGAAATTTTTAAAAGACATTTTTATTGGGAAAAAAAATGTAGTACCTGAGTAATAAAAGAACACTCAGCTGTTTGCTCTTGTATATTATGTCTCAAAAGTTTGGACAGGTTAATTTATAATTTGTTCTAAATTATAAAAAACCCGTAACACTTGTTCTTTGAAAGTTTCCCCCTTTATTTTTTAAATACTGGATCTGGTAACATCTGGAGAAAAAAACTAGAACTTAGGTGCACTACATCTGATATTTCATTTCAGTGTTTTTAAAGTCTCTTAAGCAGAAGTACCTGCTCTCACAGGTGCTGGTTACATGTCTAGCTTGAATGTAGTAAGGTGAGCTTAATGACCTTAAAACGTCAGAACCAGGGACATTGTTGTGAGCATCATTTAATAGTTTTAGAATACAGGTGTTCTGGGAAGCTTTTATAAATTTGAGCTGTGATCAGTGGAGATTTCCCTTTCACTTCCTCTTTCCTCTCAGTGTAAGAACTCAGAATAGGTGTTCATTTTCATAGGCTGAAAAGATTTCCATTTTCAGTGTGGTAACCTTTTTTTTTTTACTTCCCAAATTTCTTTCCTAATTATTTCTATATTAAAACAAGTGACTCCGGTGATTAATGTCGCATTTCATATTTGTAGTTCCTTTTACAAGATTTGCCACACTTTTATACTTAAGTACTTTTTCAATAATTTGTACAGTGGATAGTAAATAATATATTGCATTCATGTTTTACATAAATTAATAAGGAGAATTTACAGGCCCAGCACTGATCTGTTAGATCAGATTTCTGACATGGTAATTCCATTGGCTTTAGTGAAACCACTCCAAATTTACTGTAGTTCAAGTGGGAAGCCCTGTTGTTTTTCAGAGTTAGCAACTTAATCTACTGCATCTGTGGAGATCTTTCTCTGTAGCAGACTTTTCTATATTTCAAATGCCCTTCAACTTTCTATGTCCCTCCTTTCTGGAGAGACTCGATTCTTTTTCATATAGCAAAGCCTCAGAGGTAGAGCTTTAAAGAGAAGCTCTGTGCAAAGGTTCAGATGGCAGATTCTCTCCTTCCAAAATAGTTCTTTAATTCATCTGAGTGAAGAGAGCAGCTTAAAGAAGGTCCCAGAGGCATGACAGAAGAAAGTTACATATTTAAGTCATGAGGTTCACTTCCAGATTTTTGGGAACTAGCACAGATGCAGCAGTGCTTTGGTTACATAAACTATAAGGAGATATTAAGACCAATAGAAGTACATGAGTATTTTTTTGTTACTGTCTTTGCATTTTATTAAAACACTTCAATATTAATTTCTGTTAAAAACTACTTTTTTTTTGTACTTGAATGTTAAAATATTTAATTAGCCAGTGGTCACACACTGGGAGCCTGGCTAGTTTCAGCTTTCTGTGCAGCATTAGAGTAGCAAAATTTTCATTTCAGATTGTTTCACCCCAGAAATAAGGAAATCCAGCAATTAATTGTCAAAGAGATAGTGAATGTCTTTAATTCCTGTTTGGCACTCCTGCCGTGGTGTTCCACTGAAATGGCCTCACCAGACCAACAGGGATCACAGGAGCTCCACAGTGGGAGGGGAGAGGAGGTGCCTCTCTCTCTGCACAGGTGGTTCCTGCAGGCCAGCCCTGAGTTTTCCTCCTGATGATAACCACTAGAAATCCAAGGAGAACACTTCCCATCGTTTCTAGCGGATGTGCTGCTGCTCAGGGTCCCTCAGGGCACGTTCCCAGTCCTGCAGAAGGCAGGGATGGCAGCGTGGGGCAGGAGCTGTGCGGGGTCCGTGCAGCCTGGCCAGGCACAAAGCCCTTCCCAGCACTGCAGGGCTCTGCCTGGCTCTGCCCCACGGGACAGCGCCTTCCCAAACAGTTCCACACCTCCCTTCCCTCGGAACCATCACCTACCCTTTTCCAGGCACACTGTCCACAGCCACTTCTTTCTCATCCCTGAGAATGTCTTGCTTTTATTTCTCTTGGCTTAATTCCATCCCATTTTATGAAGTGATGCCCACCCTGGATGATTTGAAGTGATTTCTCTTCCTCCTCCACAGCTGTTGAAAATGCAGCTTTTCTCATCAGCTCAAGGTGTCCATCTTTTTGCCATTTCAGCATAAATATCGACATTATATTTTGTGGGTTTGGCTTAAAATGAACAACAAGGGAAATCAAATGCCATTGAGTGTCTGTGTGAGAGAGGGGAGAAATGTTTGAATGCTTTTCTCTTATTTTAGAGTCAAGAAAAGTTATATTCCATCTTTACAAATACTTCTCAACAGCTGGAAATAAGTTTTACAACTGTAGGACTCTAAAGAAACAGTTAGAGCCCACTTGATTCACATTAATTCTAAAATGTCTGGAAAAATGTGGATCTTTTACAGATAAAACCTCTTTCAGAAAACAGATTTTCCCCAATCAGTATTGGCTGTTCAGGTGAAAATAATTGGTTTATCCTCCCTGCAGCTCACTGTTTTCAAATGGAATGCCACTGTAATTTAGTTTTACAAATCAAAAAGGACATAATAGCTTTCTGTGAATAAAATACAGCAACTATCTCCTCCAGAAATGGAAGCCAGGCTGTCTCTGACAGTCTGAACCACCAGGATTGCAGGAGCCTTGGCAGTTCCTTGCCCTTGGCAGAAATTTTGGAAGAAGATGGTGCAGTTTTACACTGCTTAGGTCAGGCTCTTTGCCCTATTTTGTAATTTCGATTTCTTCCAACAAAGCAAAAACCCCAAAAGTTTGCTGTGGAAGTTGGAGGTCATTTTCATGTGCTGACAAAGTAGGAGCCATCAGGAATGTATTCTTCCCCTGGAGCTTCCTCAGAGCCATCCTGATGTGAATGTAAACGAGCTGCTTGCTTTGAGGAAGATGTGTACTATAGTTTTCAGTCTCTGTACAGATTTTTATTTTGTTTTTAAAACAGAAACTGCTTTAAGGAGACAAACTGCACACCTAGTTCCTTTGCCTTCTGTAGAGCTTATTTCTAGTAGAAAGTGGTTTTTAACAATGATTGCAATGACCTTTGCAAACCAAAATTTTAGACTAAGAGTTTTTCTTAAACTCGGGTATTAGAAGCAGAATTGTAGCTTTTATAAAGAAAGCCACATATTCTTCTTTGTAGAGCAAAACAAGAAAATGAAGTTTAGTTATTTTTCCTCTTTCCTTTCACTGCTTACAGAAAGGCCAAACTCCCAAGTCCTTCCCTTGGGCAGTTCCTTTGTGGTTTGACTGCTCGGGGAACTGCCTGAGCTCCAGAGATTTTTGTTCCACCTGGCCCAGTGTTTAATATTAAATTAAACAGCTCTTGCCTAGCAGCTCTGGTGGGTCTGGAGCAGCACTTCTGAGGGCTCAAAGGGGTGTGTGAGTTGCTCCTCAGGGGTCTGCAGGGGGACGCCGCGGTCACCAAGTGTGGTGGGGCTGAGGTTCAGCCCGCGCAGTCTGCTGAATGCTGAGCATCGCCTTCGCTCCGGTTTTTGGGGCTGCCCGAGTCGGGGGGACCCGCAGAGTTTTAGGCCAGACCCATTTCCAAGGACAGCTCCTGCTCCAGGAGCCCCCGGCGGGGCCAGCGGCGTGTGGGAGGCGAGACAAACCCGCGGTGACACCCGCGGTGACACCCGCGGTGACAGCGGCCGGGCCCGGGGTGCTCCGGGCGGGAACAGCCCGGCGTGACCCCGCTTCCTCTGCCCGGGGCCGGCCCGGGCCATCCCGGCATTCCCCGTGCTGCCCCTGGGCTTGCTCTGTGCCAGGCCAGGCTGTGGGGAGGGGGCGTCTCTTTTCATGTATTTGTATAGGAACTCTTTTGTAAAAGTTAGTGTTTTTATGTCTAGGAAGTAAAAAGACATTGTAAAATGTAATTGTACTGTATTTATGAAGAAAATACATTTCTTTTCAAAAATATCTTCTTCTAAGTTGGTTTTAGAGTCTGGCTTCCACCACCATCATCTCGGAGAGTTTTGGGGGCGGGCAAATGGCTTCAAGCAGTTTCCCTCCCAACAGGGTTCTGGTCTAATAGGGGCCCAGTCAGCTGCTTCTCTTTAGGATCCAAAATATCAAAGCATGAATTAAAATACTAAAAATTTGTCGTTTCACAACCATAGAAAGCGTGTCAAAAGAATGATCTTTCCTATATAAATCTATACTGAAGTGAATCATGTGGATTATTTTTTTCCCCTTTATTTAAACCATCCAAGTTTATTTTATAATTTGTGACCGGGCTGTTTTGTAATTCAGCTGTTGAAACAGCTCTTAAGTCCTTGAAGGTTTATGGCAGCTTTAATTCCAGAAAGAAAACAAAACAATCAGTGTAAATATGCACTAAGAAGCCTTGTAAATGTGTATTCGTGTATTTTTAAAGAATGCATCCGGTATTTTCAGCTTTTTTCCACTGATTTGCTTGTTTTGCAGTAAATTTGTTTAGTATGAAAAGCTTATGGAATACAAAACAGAAACAATCTTCACCTTCCCTAGTCCTCACTACTGCTTGGCCTCTGTCTTTAAGTTTTCAGCTCCTAACTGGAGATTTTACAGGATAAAGTGATTGTCATTCCAGTCTCTTCCCTTAAGCATCCCGATTTATTTTTCCCTCTGGCTGGCCCTGCAGCTGCCCACAACTCACACCTTTTAACAGTCAGATTAGCAGCACTTTGAGCTGCGGTGACAGCCACCTCTCCTTTGATGCCTGCACCCTGTTCCAGACATCTGAGGCCATCGGCACATGAGCAGCCTTCAGCCCTGTGAGTATTTTCCACATCACAGCCTTCACTAGACCCATGTGCTTTTTGTTCCTGTATTCTTGGTGCATTTTGCTGCCTCCTAATTTATCTCTCCCCTCTCACGCTGCTGTCGGAGGGAAGGAGCAGGGATTACTGGGAAGCTGCTTGAAAGTGGCCAGCCTTGATGCAATTTCACTGTTGACTTTTGAGTTTGATCTTAACATAGCTGTCGCCTCCCCTGCTGTAATAAATACCAGCCTGACAAATCCGGGGGCCAGTGGTCAGCTCAGCACATCCATCCCCTCCACTCTCAAGCCTTTTGATGTTGTTTCTATAAATCTCTCTGGCGTGCCAGAGCAGAAACAAGAAGACAAAAAAGAAAAAAAGCCTGGCCAGACAAACCCCATAGCTCCAGAAGCTGCTTTATTTAATAACACAAGTGTGGCCCATCTGCACGGGGGTGTGAGAGGAGTAGCTGGGCATTTCATAACCCTGTGTGGGCAGCAAAGATCCAACCCCTGCTCTGTGGGGAGCAGCCAGGAGCCACGCAGGGGCTTTGGGATTTGGGATTTGGGATCCTCCCACCTTTCCTGCTGACCAGCCCACTTGGACACAACCATCTCCCTGCTCTGCTGCTGCATCTGCTGCACACCTGCATGGGAAAGGCACCTCCTTCAATCCCATTGCCTGCTACTCGGCCTGCCAAGAACTGGGGCTTAAAAGGGAATAAAAATGAAAAGGTTGGTGGTTAAGGTTTGGTTGGTTGGCTTTTTTTGCCCCCCTCCCCCCCCTCAGCTGGCTCCAGCCTTCAGGTTAAAAAGCTCCTTTGCTCCAAATCCTCACAAAGTGCAACATAGGTAGGGGTTGATTCCACGCCAGCCCCATGGGTGGGGGGAGGGAGTTAGAAGCTAAAACAGTGCACAGTGAGTACAGCACAGTCCCAAGGGCTGCATTATTCTATTTATTGTAAAGTCTTGTCTGTTACTGCTGGTAAACACCTCCGGAGAAAAGCAAAATTCCATAATGCCACAAGACCTTTCCCAGCGACAGCTCTGTGCCTCCCCTTCCTGCTCCCCAAGGCAAAATTGGAGCATTTTATATCTTTTGGAGCATTTCTCCGCATTCTGTAAGAAAAAATAATATAAAATGGCAGCAAAAGACTGGCCTTGTAAAGGTGCTTTTACAGTGCTATATATATATAGTGACGTGGGAATGAGATAATCTTCACTTTGTGTTGTGGAGGTAAACAGGAGAGGAAAATTTTCATTGATGCCTTGCCAGAAGGAGCATTAATCTTTTAAATATAAGGCTTATATATATATATACACACATAAATACATGCAATTTATAAAACTGGTAATTTTGAGAACCTTATTGTACCCAATGAAATTTTCTTTTCCTCCCTAGTAAATTTTTTTAAACATAAATAGGCAGGTTTGGAACTTCATGATGTCTCTACCCTTCTGTTTTCTTTTGCTGCATTTCAGAACTAAAAAATAAGAAAGAGCCCCTCCTCTCTGCAGCATTTCAGTTCTTTATTTCAGTGTTTTGAGGGTATTTTGGTTGCTTTTCCTTTGCTGGCCACCCCAGAGCACCACGGCTTGGGCAGGATGAGGCCTGGGTCGTGTTCATTCACAGCCAAATATTTCTGTCTCCCCATGCCTCTTTGGCAGGGGGCAAATCCCTGTCCTGTCCTCCTGTGGGAACCACCAGCATCTCCCTCAGCCCTCCAGTACCTTAAAGGGACCAAATGAGCTGGAGAGGAACTTTGGACAAGGGTATGTGGTGATAGAACAAGGGGAAATGGCTTCAAAGTGACAGACAGCAGGTTTAGATGGGATACCAGGAAGAAATTCTTTACTGTGAGGGTGCTGAGGCCCTGGCACAGGGTGCCCAGAGCAGCTGTGGCTGCCCCTGGATCCCTGGCAGTGTCCCAGGCCAGGCTGGACGGGGCTTGGAACAGTCTGGGATGGTGGAAGGTGTCCCTGCCCATGGCAGGGTGTTAGAGCAAGATCTCAGCCTGTTCAGAGCCAAAACATCTGCACTTGGACCCATCTCCAGCAGCAAACACCTTTCCTTGCCCACCTGGGGACACATAGCAAAGGCAAGAGGCCTGAAATGTCACTGGCATGGTCGGAAAGTTGGAAACAGGGGCAGAGTCCTTGAGAGCCTCAGCCTTGCTGGTCTGGTGAGCTTATCCCAACACTTTAACCCTCTGCAGCCACGTTATCTGGGATGTGGACTTAGAAGAAATAAGATTTGCCAAGGGAGAAGGGCTGGAAGACTTAATGAGCTGCCTGCTGGCGCTCAGCAATTAGTGCAGGACGGTATGGCCCAATTAGGGTACTATTAACTTTAGTTCTCTGGAAATTCAGCGATTAATATTACTAATAATTCTCCTGACCTCAAAGTAATTGCAGAACATTAAAGGAGAAAACAGTTTCTAATTAAGCAATTCCCAATCCTTCTGTTTTCCCTTTTTTCTAAGCCTCTGGTGCCCTCTCTGCCATGCCTGGCTCAGAGATGGGAGGTGTAATGGGGCAGAAATTGCTGTCCCTGCCACTAAAAAGTGACATTCCTGGAACTCTTCAGCACTTCAAACCCCAAAGCCTGGGCAAACCAGAATCCTGCACTCCCTAAACAACTTCTGATGGGAAATCTTTTCAATGGCAGATTAAGCCCTTGGAAAGAGACCCAGAAACCTCCACTGCTCCCCAAATCATAAAATCACAGAATGGTCTGGGTTAGAAAGGATCTCATTCCAAACCCCCCTGCAGGGGCAGGGACACCTTCCACTCTCCCAAGCTGTTCCAAGCCCCATCCAGCCTGGCCTTAGACACTTCCAGGGATCCACGGGCAGCCACAGCTGCTCTGGGCACCCTGTGCCAGGGCCTGCCCATCCTCACAGTGAAGAATTTCTTCCTAAAATCAGTATAAATTAAAGTTATTGCATTAGTGGTAACTGCAAACAACTCGTGAGTAGAAAATGGAGGTTAAAGCAGAGTAAATAAACAACAGGAGCTGGAGATGCCCAGCTGGCACAGCCACGTGCTACAAATCAAACTCGGTTTGGCCTGGAGAGTGAAACAGTTCTGCCTGTACAGACACAGTGGGCAGTGTCTGCTCTCCCTCTCACAGCCCAAACCAAGGCTGCTGAGTGACACCCCACGTCACAAAAATCCAAATTTAACCTTTCCCACAACCTGTTGTGATAATGAAACCTAGATTTCTGTTTCATTTCAAGTGCCAGGAGGAGTGAGGATAAGCAGCCGTGCCAGCTCTGCTCACGGGTGTTGGTTTGGTGGTTTAACCCTCAAATGCTGCTGCTGCGTCTTCAAAAGAGATACTTCAGGGCTGGATGGGAAAACAAAGCACTTTTTGGAGTGGCTGAGCAAATCAAGCTTGAATCAACCATGCACCACATGTGTAGGAAAATGTTTCAATGCTAATACATGTATTTATTTGTTATAATGATAAACCAGGGGTTTGAGGTGCCGGGACCACGAGGCATCACCAACACAGTGATGCTCCCTGTACCCCTCCCTGCAGCCACACAAAATGCTGCTCCTGGCCCTCCTTGGCAGGGCAGGTGTGTCAATGGGCACCACCCAGCCGTCAGGCACTGGACCAGTGAGGAAAGCACATTTTCCAGTGCCCAGCCCTTCAGGGACACCCGAGTGAGCCAGGACAGGTCACCCTGAGACCCTCCAGCCACGGTGCTGTGCCAGAGGCATCGCTAGAGCCTGTGCCAAATGCACCTTTCTCACTTCCTTTTTTGAACATGAAGGAAGGTGATTCGCCCCAAACCGGGCCAGGAGACACTTCCGAGACAGAGTCAGAGCAGCGGGTATTTGCTTTATTTCGGTACCGGGTATGTGTGGGGATCTCTCCTCCGAACACACACACCCCGGTGCTCCCTACTACACAATATTATGGGTTAAATCATGAATATTCATCACATTCCTTGGGAGAGGTGTGGTTATACAAATTATTTCTCAGAAGTCATTAATACATTAGCATATGTGCCACGCATGCGCTGTGTGTCCTGGTGGTCGCGCTGAGGAAGGCTTCTCTTCTTCCTCAGGGGTCTTTTGATGAAGGCTGGTAGTCTACCTCACAATGCACTTTTCACCTTTCTCCCTGGGGCATGCGTGGTCCTTTGAGGAATGATTCAGTGGTTTCTGAGATGATCCTTGTCCTCTCTATCTTGACAAGATTAGGGTGAATCTGGCTTCTTAGGTTTTGTAATTAACATTTGCTGTCGGAATCAACATTTGCTGTCTCCTAATAGTTAAGTGTGCTTACAAGAGTTAGCTATTGATCACCCCCTTTCTCAAAGGGAAGAATGGGATTTTGGAAAGCAGCATTTTTTCCCCAAGAGATTCCAGCAAAATACAAAAGTTTAACAGCAGCATTTGGGATTTTGGGGGCATCTCCACCCGCAGCTCAGCACAGCCTCTCTGTACCTACAGCACGAAACATCAAGGAACTGACTGCCGACTCTGCCAGACACCCGTGCTTTTAAAAAACGAGCATTTCATGCTTCACAGACCAGCTGGACGAGGGGCATGTCCCATTTCTCAGCTAAGTAGCGCTATCGGTGTCCGCGCTGCGGGCGGGGTCCTGGCACGGGGGCGGACAGTGCCCCCCGCACCGCAGATACCCGGAGCGATCGGGAAAGGCAGCCCCGGGGCTGGGCGTGCCACAGGGCACCCGCGGTTCCGAAGACTCGCCAAGACCCTTATTAAATTCATTTGCGCTTCTGACAGCAATCGGTGCCTTGTTGGGTTACACGGAGCAGCAAAATGCTGGTTTGAAGGAGGCGGGAAAGGCAGCGCTGCCCCCGGAGAGCGGCGGGGGCTCTGTGGGGACATCAAAGGAGCACGGAAGCCTCAAATGTAATTTACTTTTTAAAAAATTAAATCAAACCCACTCCGCACCCATCTCTTGCTGAGCACAAAAACCTGAGAATGGAGGCAGCGCAGACTGCCAAAGACAGAGGCAAAATAAACTGTAATTTTGCAGTTTTGTCTCTAAAAAAAACCCCTTTACAAGCAATGCAATACTGAAATGATGGGTCTGGGGGCGGCGTCTTTGTGAGCTAATCCTTTCTGGAGCATCTTTGCACTTCACCAAGTAGAGCCCACACCAATCCCTGGGCACAGAGGTCAAAATTCGGCGGCTGCCCATGGCTTGGGAGCAGGCACAGAACATCCCCGGGGATGCCGCAGGCTGTGCCCACATCACCTGGCTCAGGCCAGCTCGTCTCTTCTCCACGCAGCCTCTTGGGCCCCATCGTCCTGCACTGACGGGACAACGAGGAACGCGTACAAATTAAAAGAGGAGGAATTTAGATCAGATATTAGGAAGAAATTCTTCCCTGGGAGGGTGGGCAGGCCCTGGCACAGGGTGCCCAGAGCAGCTGTGGCTGCCCCTGGATCCCTGGCAGTGCCCAAGGCCAGGCTGGACATTGGGGCTTGGAGCAGCCTGGGACAGTGGAAGGTGTCCCTGCCATGGCACGGGGGTTTGGGACTAGATGATCTCCAGGGTCCCCTTCCAACCTTTAACATTCCACGATTCTATCCCAAGGGTTGCCAAACCCGGTCACAATCAGCTTTTCTCTCCTGGTCTGACCCGACACCGCCATGCCAGCGCCACCGTGCTGGGGCGGGGGGGTGTCCTGGGGCATCAGGGCCCCCTCCAGCCCTGGAGGAGCCCCGTGTCCCCGGCGCCGAGGGCTCGGCGGTGTCGGCAGGGCTGAGGGCAGCCTTCCCCGAACACCTCTAGGTGGCAATCGCTCGCAGCGCTGCCGAGCCTCGTCCCGGAGCCCGCCCGGCCTGCGGGGCCGGCCCTGCTGCCCGCCGCCCTGGCTGCTGCGTCCTGGAGAATCCGTGCTCGGAGCCCCGTGATACTTGTCAGCATCGCTTTGATGCCTTAGGGTTCAACTCTTATATTTTTCGAATCCTGTATTGCCTCATGTGTAACTCTGGAGTTTCTTGTAGCTGCTGACTTCAGCTCTCTGCTCATAACAAACCTCTCTGGGCCTGCTCTCCAAGGACACCCAGGCTGTCCAGGCCCAGAGCCTCTGAAGGGGGGCAAGCTGAGGGGAAATTACATCATTAGCTAAATATTTAATTGGCAAATTTATGCTGATATGCAAATGGACCAAACCTATAAAGGTGTGGGGAACTTGTGACTCGTTGTCCATCTTGGGGTCCAGCTTGGAGCCCTTGGCTCCCCAGGGCGCACCTTTGAAGGCCTTTCCAATAAATACCGACCTTTATTCCCTTTATTCCCTTACTAGTCTAGTCTCTGTTTCTAGGCAGCCTCTCAAGGCATGACCTTATGTCCTGCTCCCTGCTGGTTCACTTCCCGATGCTGCATCCCTTCTCCCGATCCCCCCGCTCCTGACACGGGGCTTGGGGAGCAGGACGAGCCACCAGCCCTGGCATCAGCTCCCGCATCTCACAGGGGACCAACGTACCTGGAGAAAAATAATCAAGTCACCATGTTTATTCCCAGCTGCCTGGAAAAGGCTTTTCCCATTGTATCCAAACTTCAAAGTGTCTTTCTAAGTGCAGAGTGACTGGCCAGGCAAGGAAGACTTTGCAGGCTGTGGATGCCAAAGTGGGCTGAGCCAGGGCACCCCAGATTTGGCCAGCCCCACTCGCTGGCTGCTCCCTGTGGGGCTGTAGGGGACAGGGACCAGCTGGGTCTTGCTGTGGAAGCTATTAGAGCAGCTTCAAGCCGGGAAACTGAAAATATCGTCTGAGCCTGGCTGTCCCCGGTGATGGGTGCAGTAAATGGCATTTATTGTGTTAAACGGAGAGTGCTCCCAGCCCCCGGGGCTGCTCACTGCAGCTGCCAGGCAGGCAATAGGGCAAATATTGCTGTTTTCTCTGGAAAACAATCACAGCCGACTTCAGCCTCAGTGATGGGAGATGGGGAAAAACAAGAGTCACTTTCCAGCTGTGTTTCTTCCTGCTCACACTTAGGCACTGCTGCTCCCTAATTTCCATCTCCACGTCCTGCAGGTTCCTGAGCTGCTGGCAGAGCTGGCAGCCAGGCAGGGCCATCAAGGCCCTCAATTTGCTCCATCTGATGTCTCCTGCCTCCAGCTAAGGACCAGGCTTGGCTCATCCCGCAGTCCCAACTCATCCCACAGCCCCATCCTATCCCACTGGCCACCCTCCTCCTTCAGTTTCAACAACTTTTCCACAAATAAAGGTTCAGATTTTTTGAGGAAGGTGCCCGGGCTCTTTCTGCCTGCCAGGTGCAGCCCTTCTTTTCACCCCCGTGAGAGCCATTCCTCACCCAGTGAGGCCGGACACAACCATCAGTTACTCCCCCCTCCAAAAAGGGGGCTGCTCACTCCCCCTGGCTCAGGAGCAAGATGACCTGCTGGACACCAAACAGCTTTCCCAGCCTCGGAAGAAGCAGGGCTGCTTTTGCCTGGTGAGACATTTGCCCAGGGCTGGAGTTGACTCAGCATCAGGGATTAGGAACTGCAGAAGGGAGCAAGCAGAAAATAATGAATCATTATAGAAAATGATAAATCCCTGCAATAATAAATAATGCAGTGAGAGGTAATTAATTATCTCCATTTATGCTGGGCTGCCTGGTTATTGATTTAGGTGTGTTCCCAGCCTAGGCAGCTCTGACTCCTTCAGGATTTCACCTGTTTTGTTCCACCTTCCCTCTGTCAAAGCCGCTGTGCTGCAGGTCCTGCAGGACTCGCATCTCCTGGACCAGGAACTGGTCCTGAACTTCCCTGGCATGGACTGTCCTGTGCCTGTGCTGGTCACTCAGGTTCCTTTCAGCACAGATGTGGCCCCATCTGTTGGGATCAGGCTGTAGGGACAGGAGGATAACCCCCGGGTGAACCCCGGGAACACCAGGCGGACGTGGCTGCATCCCAGCCCTTGCTGGAGCAGTGATGTCAGAGGCACCAGATGGCTCCTTTTCTGCCCGATTTAATGGTCCCTAATGAGGTCACTTCTATAAAAGAGTTAATTATTTCCTGGGAGCCATTTGCTAACGTAATTAAGTCTCTTTCATGCCTGGTTTTAGCGACTGGCTGAGAGCAGGGCTGGTGTGAAAGGCAAAGCAAGGGGTGGCCACTCCAGCAGTCCCCACTGGCGTGTGCGGGTGCACCCAAACCGGGACCTTTTCAGTTTCTCTTTCCCAGAAATGGACCAGCAGCTCCTGCACCCTGGGCTGATTTTTTGTCCTACTTCCCTGCAGAAGCACTAGAAAGGCCATTCCAGGGGTGCACTGTGTGTAATGTCATTTGTAAGTGCAAAAGATGGGGTTTAAGGACTTGTTGTGACTGATATCTTGGAGGTGATGGAGCCTGGAGGAGTTTCTTCACTTCTTTGTTAGGAACTCGACTCAGCACAGATGGCACTCTGAGCATTTTTATTGAAATAAATAGGAAAGGGCTGTGCCCCCAGAGGCCATCCTGCTTCTCCCAAACCTGTGGGTGAAACACAACCACGAGCATCTGCCAGGGCAGTGCAGCCACAGGAACCACAGCTCCAGCACTCCCCGCACTGGCACAGCCTTAATTAAAAAATAAACTGTCAGACACCATAAAAAATTAAAATTTAAATGCCTTTAACATCCATCTGCAAGTCTTCCAGCAAGGCTGAGGAGGCAGAGTGGCTGCCACTCCCCACTGGGTCTCGAAAGGCTCCATGTCCCCACACAGGATCCTGGGTCCTGCTGCTGGTACCTGATGCTGTCCCCTTGTGGGGTGGCATTTGGGAGTAACATATGCCAGGTCTGGCCCTGATCTCTTTCAGGGGTCACAGTGACGAGGACAGCCAGCAATCCCACAGGGGAACTTTTCCTCTCCCTTGTCTGGCTCTTAGTGCCCTGATCACCACGCCAGGAGCTGGGGCAGCTCTGCAAGGGAAAAGATTCAGAACATGACGGTGCTGCTTCCCTGCCAGGCCACCACTGAATTATTTAATCTCTTCTGAAAAATCTGCCCGGTGCCTGCTGTGGAGGGAAACTCCCCAGGCTCTGCCTGGAACCTCGTTTTCTCTCCTTTTCCAGAGTTTTTTTGCTCCTTTTGCTGTTGCTGCCCCCAGAGAAGGCGGTACCATTGCCTTGTCCAGCATCAGCTGGAGATGACGAACCGTGCCCCCCTCCCAGGCGTGCTGCTGCTTCTGGGTGATTATTCCTGTTAATTACTTCCTTCAGAGCAGAAGCTAGATGCAAAGCTGTCAGCTCGGAGTGCTGCTTGGCTTTTGCCCTCGCATCTGCAGCCGCTGGCCTTGGAGAATCCTCTTGGAGGCTCTCGGTGCCGCTGGCAGGAGGACAAACAGCAGTGCTGCAAAGGCACCGTGCCACCAGCGCTCCCAGCCGTGGCTGTGTTCCAAAATCTTTCCCTTCCCAGTGGTTTTCTGGATGTTTGGGCACAGGGATGTGTTGGTCAGAGCAGGGGATGCAGGAGCAGATGCTGTGGCTGGGTACCAAACCCCATCCAGAGTGGGCCCAGCCACCAGTCCACACCTGCGGGCTCTGGATTCTGCACCTGGGCGAGGAGTGGGTCCTGCAGGGTGGTTCTGGGCAGTGAGAGGAGCAGTTCCACTGGGGTCTGAGCAGTCTCAACAGAGCTGTGAAAACAGGGCCATTAAACCACAGACCTAACGGGGTTTCCTCTCCCTCTGGATCAATCCACTGAGTGTTTATCCGTGGTGTTGATCACCGGGAGTGACAGGATGTCCTGGGCACATCATCTGTTTCTGCTGCCCCTTCCTTCATCCCAGGCTTGCTGATTGCTTTGCCCCAGTTTCCACATGGGAAAAGCCCAGCTGGGGATGATGGACAGGGAAGATGATGCTCAGCAGGAGCACCACTGAGTCATTTACTCCCTTCTCACCCCTGGGAGCTCACACCCCACAGCCCACGGGCTGCACCACGGCTCTATTCCAGGACAAAACAGATTAATATGCTTCCTGGCAGGGCTGTGAGTGAAAATGGGGTTTCACACCACAGGTTGCACCTTGCCCTGTGCTGAGCTCAGCTGAAAAGCAGCAGAACCCAGCCCAGGTCTGCTCTTGGGGCATTGGATGATCCTTCAAGGGGCTGATGCTCTGCAGCATCACCACTGTCTCGTATGCCTCCTCTGAAAAGAGGCTGCAGGAAGGAAACCCAGGGCAGGCATTTGCTGGCAGAGCACTGTTTGGAGGCCCTGCTCTATCCATTTTTCATTACAGTGCTTTATAACACAATTTCTGGAAGCAGCAGTGAGGAGCATCTGCTGACAAGTACCTCCCATGGCCACCAGAACTGCAGAGAGGCACTCGAGCCCGGGGCAGCAGCTGAGCAGAGGCACTGCACGGAGCTGGGTGGCTTCCAGTGCCTCATCCTTCCTCAGCGAGCCGAAGGGAAGGGGAAGAAGGGACTGGCTGTGTCTGCAAATCCCACTGCACCACAGAGCAGCAAACCCCACCACCAGCCAGGGCCCCGGAGAACCTGCTGCTGAATTCCCCATCTTTACAGTGCTGGAAAGAATTTAAAATACACATTTCACTGCTGTTTGGCACACCCTTTTGCACTCCTTAATGCTCATCTCTCCCTGCTGAACGATCTTCATGCATTTCAGGAGGCCTGGAGGGAGAAGAAATCACCCTGACTCATGGCAGTGACCTTTAGGAGAAGCACAAGTGCCCCAGGTGAGATGTGTGTGTGAGGACTTGGTGCCAAAGGCACAAACTGAGAGCCACCGTGGTGCTGATGAGCTCCAGAGCCACGATGGATGAATCTGAGGAGCAAGGGCTGTTCCAAGGGGTGATGATGCTAACTCTCATCATCACCAGTCCAATGTCCCACCCCGGGGCTGGTTAAGCCAAGGCAGACCCACAGCCAGATGGACACGACTGTTTATCTGCACTGCCACCACAACACCTGCGTGTTTACAGCACTGTCCAAGAGCAATAATCCTTCAATAATCTGTAAAACAGCCAATTTTTCTTGCAGGGTGAATGACTATCAAAGGGTTCTTGCAAATTACTCTGGAAACAGGCTGGCCCAGAAAAAAGAAAGCAAAGCCTGTCTGTCCCTCAGCCACCTGCCCCAAGTTACTTTTTGCTTTCTCATACCTGATTTTGCTCCAAGGGTGAAATGCTCAGCCCTGGTCCAGCAGCAGAAACCAGGGCTCAGGCTCTCACTGTGTGCACCCTGCCCCGGGGTGACCCCAGCAGCAGCACCCCGTGGCTGGAGGGGCTGGGGAGGCTCCTGCACAGCCAGGGCATGAGGGACCTGCTGCCTGCATGGGACCGTGACCTCCCCTGGGTCACCCAGCACCCAGCACAGAGCCAGCTGCCTCAGCACACACCCTTTGGTCCCTCTTTTCTCCTTTATCCCTGCAAGATCCCCTCTGGGGCTGGCAGAACCCCTGTGCCAGAGGGGCTTGGGCAGGTCAGGAAGCAGCTGGAGCTGCTGGAGGGCAGGCACAGGCACAGCTGAGCCACTCCCAAACCCCCACCCCTTCCCAAACCGGGCTGAACCCCACCACCCCTTGGACTGGGGGTGTTTACCTGAGTGCATTTCGGGTGGAGGCTCAAGCTGTGTCCTCACAGCTGCATCGCTGCTGGGTGCTCTGGTGGCTCTAAAACGTGGCTTCTGCTGCTGAGGTTTGTTTCCTGGTCCACCTTTGTTTTGCACCCAGGTTTTGCCTTGGACAGACAGGGATTACGGCAGTGGTGAAGCCCCTCAGCTGTTTTGATGCCCAAGCCAATGTCTTCAAGCTCCTGCTTGGCTTCTCTGTCCATGCCATGGGCTGGCAGCAGTGTCTGGTCCTTTACTTTGGGACTTAGTGGCTAAAACAGCTCCTCCCTGCCCAGGTGGGACATAGAGGAGAGAGCAGCTGGGTGGGAGCTGGGGATGAACACAGGGCTGTAAATCCCACCAGCACAGGAGAAGAGCAGCAGTTTGGAAGTTGAGTTGAAGCCAAAGTTGAATTGAAGTCAAAAACTGAAGTGGAAGTCCAAGTCCCTGCTCTTTCCCCACATTTGCCATGCACAAGCCCACCAGTAGCTCTACCCTTGCCCCGTGCCCAGCCCTGCAGCCCATTCTGCTCCCGGGTGCATCCCCTGGGGATGCTCCCTCTGCAGTGGTGCTCCCAAGCAAATTGCCATGGAAACAGAGCCAAGGCACACAAAATCTGCCTCTGAGCCTGGGCCAAGGGGGTCCTGCCAGGGGAGGGGCGTTGTTCATCCCTGCTGCCTTCATCCTCTGCCCCAGGGGCTTACAGCTCCAGAAACAGCAGGGACAGAGCAAGGAAACCTCATCCCAGGGCTCCCTGGGCATGGTGCAGCTTTCCCTGGGACTCTGAGGGTTAATAGTTCCCTACTTCTGTGACCTGGCAGGAGTTTGCTGTGGTTTTTAATGAAATGTACATGTTGAACTGATGCTGGTGGGGGGACCAGCTGCAGGCCAGAGCTGAGGGGAAAAAAACTCATTAAACTGCAGGGTCCTGACTGCTTGTGCATCCTCAGAAAAATTAGTCCCTGCTAATTTGCTCAGACTGTTGCATGGGCATGGCTGTATATAGAGCTGGTTCCCAGTCCCAGTTTCCTCCTCCAGTGGCCCTGGTGGCTGGCTGAGGTCCCCTGTCCCTGCTGCCCCCTGCTCTGTCCCACCCCTCCTTGCTGGTGGCAGCTGGAAGCCTGTGGATGGGCCAGCCCTTGCCTTGCTTGCTCCAGGCTTGTGGCCAGAAAACAAGGAGAAGTGGCTACTGGATGGGGAACAAAGTCTCTAAATTCTTCTTTAATAAACCTCAGCCCTAAAATGAAGCCCAAAACCTCAGCAGGGTCAGACCCACCCCACCCCTGCCCCGAAGAGGAGCTGCAGTGGGAGTAGAGGAAAGGCAGAGTGGGACCAGCCAGGTCTATCTTTTTCTCCACTTTAAAGGACCCAGAGGAAGAGGCTTTCCCAAACACCAGTTTCTGTTCTTTCAGGAATTCCTCTGCCTGTCCCTGGGTTTCCAGCCTCCAGCTGCTTTTGGGCACGGCCGTTCAGCTGGGTCCCATCGCTGAGCAGAGCTAACTTTGCCTTCTACTCACTTAGGTATAAATAATCTTTTACTATATTAATTACTTTGCACAGAAGGATAAGACATAAATTATAACCCAATGGTTGTAATTGCATGTTCTTAGCACGTGTGCTTCGTTACTAATTATCCCCCTTCTCCCAGGCAGATTAAAAAGCAGAAGCATTGGATCGTGGCTGCCAAGGAATAAGGCTGCTGAGGGAGGAGAGGGAGCCCCTTCTTGCCACCAAAGGGGTGTGAAATACTGCCACAAATACAAATATAGCCCCTTTTCTCCTCAAATTAAATTAGCTGGAGGTGGTGCCTGCAGCTTTCCTGTGGGACAGCGATGCCCAGGGCAGCCCTGAGACCTTCCTCCCATTCCATGTCTCCCATCCTGCCTCCTTCCACTCACTGCAGCTTCTCTTGGGTTTATACTGGAAAGAAAACTGTATTGAAAGCTTTTTTACTTATTCCTGCATGGCCTGTAGCTTCCCAGCAGGTGTCCTTTGGGGCAGGTGAGTGGTCACTGGCTCTGCAGAGCCTGCAATAAAGAAAAAAAGAAAAAAGTTGTTGTGGCTGAGTGTTCCACAGCACTGGATCTACACAGACCTCCCATCTACACTTGGGCCACTCCAGGAACTGAATAATAAAATAGTGCTCTTCACATCCTCAGCCTGGGTAACAGCTCTGGTTTCATGGTCACCATCACCCTGGTGCCACCAGAGACTTGGGGTACCCCAGAGATGGCCTCGGGTTGTGTATTCAATTCCAGACTGAACACCCCAGAGCTTCCAGGTCCAGACTGTTGTTTCTGCTTATGGAAAGTGTCTGGCACATCACACATTTGTACCTGCAGTGGGCAGCCTGTCCTGGCTGAGGGACCTGGAGTAAAGCTGGAGAGCTCCACGAAGCCACACTGGGTTTACTCTGCTACAAAATAAATCAGCATCTCACCCTCAGGACAGTTTCTCATAGCCTCCCTCAGCAACCCTGCATACAATCTTCTCTTGCTCCCAAACTCTCTGCCAGGAGAGCTCAGATCTGCACGGCCCAAAGCCTTCCTCCCACCCCAGATTGCAGCAGAGCCCTTAGGCTCCAGCCTCTTATTTCTAGGCTGGCTGCCTTGCAGCCCAAATAACACCTGGGAGCTTTTTTGGACAAATTTCCAACCTCAAGGCTCTGGAAGTCCCAAGCTCTGTTTGGTGATGGCGTTCAGAGGGCGGCAGCACTTGGCCGTGCTCTCAGCAGGGAGTGAGGACCACACTGAGCCCTGGGTTTAGGGTGCCCAGTGGGGTCCCCCTAAGGGTTAGGCTGAGACCAGAGATTTCCAGGGTTCCTCCAGGGTTCCAGGAGCATTGTGGGGATGGAAGGGAGGGAGCAGCCTGTGCAGTCAGGGTGATGCTCCTCCCGAAGCCGCGCTCGCCTCAGTGCATGCCTGAGCCTCTCTCCGGGGGCTCTCCAACACCCAGCCCAGATCCCGCTGTAAAAATAGTTGCAAGTGTTAATTGCAGGCACTGATGGTTCAGCAAGCTCCTGCTGAAACCTCAGCTGAACCTGGGAAGGAGCAGATAAAGCACGATCCTTTTCACAGCTTGTGGAAAAGCTCGGATTCTTTGGAATAGGCGGGAGAGCAGGGAGCGTGTCGGTTCTGTTCTTTCTGTGTCAGGAATACAGAGTATTTGCAAGGTTATCTGTCTCTGAATGGCAAATTTCCTCTCCTCTCATAACTCCTTTATTGCTATCAGCCTTCCTTGACAGAGTTTATTTTTAAGGATGTATTCCATCATTTATCAAACTTATCACAGCGATACTTGGACTTTCTGTGCGAGGTGTGAGAAGCTTTGCCAGCCTCACTGAGGAGCTGCCCTTGTCAGGGGGGATGCTCATCCATCCCTCCTGGCTGCAGTCCCTGCTCTGATGAGAGCCCAGAGAAATCAGCATTTATTATTAGTCAGTCCAAGAAAACATTCCAGCAGCTCACAGGATCACCCCTCTGTGCTAACAGCACATCCCTGCTTTGCCTGAGCCTGCTGTAGGAAGCTGCAGGATTTTTTTCCCCTCTTTTATCTGAATTTCTGCAGGAAGGAGGAGCAGGGGAGCAGCCCCAGCCCCAGCTCTTTGCCCTGCATGAGAGATATGTTGCTGCAAGAGGGCTTAAAGATGATTCCATTTTACATTGCAGATTTTAAGGTGTGAGTAGAACACACACATAAAGATTTTTTGTTGTCGTTGCGCCGCGGTGTTTTCACAGGCAAAATGCTGCAGGTGAAGCTGAGGAGATGAAATGAGTTCCTCCACCCTGGCACAGGTTCCCAGGGGAAAACACTGATTTAGCAGTGAGAATGAGGGTGTGCAGAGCCACCTCCTTCAGCCACGAAGGGAACAAAACTCCCCCAGCCATCGGGGTGGTCCCCAGTGCCACCGGTGATAACCTGGGGTGCTCAGCGATCCCTTCAGGCAGGACTTGGGAGGTGTCTCTGCCTGAGTTTCACTAAGCACATCATTGCTGTTCCAAATAATTATGCCTTGAATTAAAATAGCTCCTGAGCAGCCTGAAGAGCTTCATCTTCAGTGCCTCAGCATCTCAGCGGGGAGAAGCTGCGCAGGTTGGAGCCAAGACAGGGCCAGGAGATGAATGTCCCATGAGCAGGGGCTGCCTGGCTCCCACCCCTAAGGGATTTTGGTGCCATTGCCATCACGGATATAAACTGGCTGTGGCCAGTTTGGGGAATTTCTGAGTTTTCTGGGGATTTCTGATATTTTTATCATATTTTAGTTCTGGCAACCCTGCCCACCCCTCCCTCCTGTGCTGCTGCCAGAGGCCATATCCAGCATCCCATCGCTTTTGTGTCGTAAATGGAGGAGCATCAGCAAATGCCTAATTTGCTGTTTTGCATATGCATCAAAAAGCTGCATCATTTGTCATGGTTGACAAAATTCTCTTTCCTTTTTTTTTTTTTTTTTTAATTTGCTGGTATTTGAGGAGAAAACCAGGTAAACAGCAAGTGGTGTCCTGTACCAATGACAAACAGCTCCCAGGCAGCAACACTGCCGTGCTGCCTTGGTTCTGTAGCAATAATAATAATAAAAAAGCAAGACATTAGTATACCTGGATTCATTACAAGTTCAGTAAAAGCCTTCAGGAGGAGAGGAAGCTTTGTCATTTAACTTGCAGAATTGCCTAAGAAGAGAAGTTAATCAACCCATGAGTGATTTACACTCACTGAAGGTATCTTGTCAAAACGAGCCCAAATTTTATGTGTCTCTCTCCTCTCGAGAAGAACAGGATATACATTTTCCACAGGCTGGTAATTTAATAAAGCAACTTTTTTCCTTGGAAATTGCAGACGAGGTGATTTTTGCTGGCCTCCAGGCTGGCTTTGGTGATGTCCCACCCCCATGAACACCCGAGGAGCTGCGGGGGCTTGCCCTTGTGTCTCGCTGCCCTTGGGCTGAGAGCTCCCTGCCCGGGATGGCTCAGGGGCTCTGTGTGCTCCAGTTTGGAATATTTCAGCTCCATTCCCCATCTCCACCCCTGCTGTGCCTCTGGCCATGTCCTTCCCTCCCTTCTGCACGTGGCTCCGGCTCTCATGGTTGTGCCAAGCCGCCCGTCCCTGGTGACTGCTTCCTGTCCCTGGCACCAGTGCTTGGTGCTGTGCCAGTGCCAGGCTGGGGGACACGTCCAGGGACTGGGGAGATCAGCCCCAGCACGGGTCCCCACCCACAGCAAGCCTCCCCTCCACTCCTGCTTGCTTTGCCGTGCTGAAGCACAGCAAATAATTATTCCCTGCTGCTCCAGCCTAATGTGTGTCTTCATTTCCTATAATTACGTGGCCATTCTGATTTATTTATTTATTTTAAAATCGCAGCAGCAGCAGCAGCAAGCAAGGGGGCATGGCCAGGATGGCTGCCCAGGCTGCTGTAGGAAGGTCTGGGCATTTAATAACCCCTTCATAAGGAGGATCTGATAAATAAGAGCCTTTTAAGCCGCATGCAGCCTCAGGCATGTGGCAATGGGAGCTCGCTCTTATCTGCCTCTCTATCACAGGGAGATTCGGAGAAGGGTTCAGGAGGTGAGACCAGAGCTTTCACCTACCAGGCTTCCACCCTCCCAAGTATTGTCAGAGAATCACAGAATAGTTTGGGTTGGAAACCACCTTAAAATTCATCTAATTCCAACCTCCTGCAGGGGCAGGGACACCTTCCACTATCCCAGGTTGCTGCGAGCCCCGTCCAACCCCATCCATCCCAGTACTGGTTGTGCTGGTCTCAGTTCAGCCCTCAGGTGTCTCTCTGGCTCTGGTGTTAGCTGCATTCACGAGGAACGCTGGGCCCTGCTTTTCAGGAGCAGTGGGACGAGGATGATGCTGGGAAGCCCCTCCTCACCCGCAGCCTCCCCACTCCTCACCAGCCTCTGGCCTGCAGTCCCCTCCCTCCTCGGAGCTGGGATAGCTGCTCGGGATAACTCCCCTGAGCACCACCAGCTGTTCTGGACCCTTTAGCAGCTCTTAGGTTTGATCTGGTGCTCCGAGAGGCTCTGTCACCATCGCAGCCCTTGCTGCAGCAGCAGCAGCTCAGGGTGTGAAGCCAGCGGCTTTCCACGGGCTCTCGCAGAGCCCCTTATAATTCATCCATTGTGCGGGCAGGATTTCTCAGGAGTGACTTCCATTAAGCTGCGTGTGAGGGTTAATTAATTTTTAATGTTAACAACCTTTCCTTTGTGTCACATGGCGGTTCATCAAGTCCTGGAGGGGAGGCGAGCCCACCTCCCCGCGGCTCTGTGCTTTCAGCAATTATATATGTGAGCAGAATTTTCTCTGCTTTACAGCTCTACCCTGTAATCTAGAGAAAGTGACATTTTCCGTGGCACAATATGGGTTAGGCTTTCGTTCTGATGATGCTGCCTTTGCCAATAGATTTTTTTCCCAGTGGCATATGGCACGCACTGTTACATCTGCTCCCATTTCCAAGTGATCCTTTACCCTTTGTTGAATTTTTACAAATGCTATCAGTCTAAATAATCCAGAAGGCTGCTATGGCAACAAAACGAGAATGCTGCTGCTCTCTCTTCCCTTTTTCTCCCCCCCGCCCTTTTTTTAATCCTGGAGTACAAGGGAGGAGGATTTTGGCTGTGTCCTTCAGCAGTGTGGATGCCTTGGGATGGAGTCCCAATCAAACCCCACCCCACCATGTCTGCTGGCATTGTCCTGCCTGCAGGAAAGAGCAGAGAAAAACTACACAGGTAATCTCTTTATATGGGCTGTGTCACGCATGGGGATGAAGCTCTCCAAGGAAAACACCCTAAATCCCACGGCTGTTCCTGGTAGGGAAGTTCCCCAAGGCCATTTCCCCCATCCCATTGCCATGGTGGAGGGTGCAAGGTCTTGCATACAAGTGTCAGAATCACCACCACAGAAATTCACCTAAATTAACTGAATCAGGCACAAATTGGTGGTGGATTGCTCACAGAGGGGAGCTGGGCCTACTCCTAGAGAAGATGCAAATCATTTGGATAATTAGTAGCAGATAAGCACATCCATGAGCCAACTGGGATGAGGAAGGGCAGTGCACTGGGACCTGTTGCTCTCACCTGGATTTTGTCCCTTGGAGGGAGACCCTGGGATGGGCAGTGCTGGCAGAACTGGTTTTGGGGTGTCCCCAAGGGGCTCCCACCCACGGCTGCCGTGGTCTCCTCCCACACCCATCCCCACGAGTCCTCCAGCAGGGATATCCCTCTGTCACAGCGCCCCAGCCAGGACTCACCCCTGTATTCTGGGTGACACTCTCCGGTGTGAGGGGGTGGGGGTGGGACACAGGGAGGCTGTGGGTGGGCGCTCGAGCACTGCTGATGATGGCTTGGAACGAGATTTGTTAGCAAACCGCTCCTAATTCCCGGCGCTCCCAGGCACCAGCTGTCCCTCAGTGCTGCCAGCCCTGGCCAGCAGCCGGGCTGGCTCCAGGCCCGTGGCTCCTCCAGAGAAGCTCTGGCTGCCCCTGGATCCCTGGCAGTGCCCAAGGCCAGGCTGGACGGGGCTTGGAGCAGCCTGGGACAGTGGAAGGTGTCCCTGCCCACGGCAGAGGTGGGACTGGCTGAGCTTTAAGGTTCCTTCCAACCCAAACCATTCCACAATTCTGTGATTTGCCCTCTGCCTGCAGCTCCATCACGGCCCTGACGACCTGCAGGAGGATGGATGTGCAAGGGGTTTGTGATCTTCTGCTGTCGGGCACGAAAAGTTTCTGATCTGCTGCTGCTGCTCAGGAGAGCTCTCAGCCATAAGAAACCTGTCAGACCTCTCTGGTGCAGAGGTACTAAGTTAATAAAATTTGTCCATAAAATCAGACAAAAGGCACTGCAGTTTTATTAAGATCTAAACTGTGCAGTCTGTTTTATTACCGTCCTTTATAAATTATCCACCCAAACCTCTGTCTTACAGAGACAGCACATATCCAGATTTACAGCACTCCAAAGACAGTGAATTTCCCGGTGTACTGAAGGAAATGGCTGCTCCATCCCTGCTAGTGTCCCAGGCCAGGTTGGATGGGGCTTGGAGCACCCTGGGATAGTGGAAGGTGTCCCTGCCTGTGGCAGGAGGTGGAATGAGATGGTCTTTAAGGTTCCTCCCAGCAGAAACCATTTCCAAGATCCTGTTCAGAGAAGGAGGCTCCTCCACGAATTGGGCTGCAATGTGCCTGTGGGAGAGGTTCCCGGCCACTTCTGTCCAAGGGATCAAAGACAGGCTTAAAACCAACCCAAAACCTCCAGGCAACACTTAAGGCCACTCTAAAGATGTGTAGAAAACTGACATTTGGCCCTGACAGCAGACCTTAGCAGGCTCTGAGTGTTTAAAATGCTGTTTTTTCCTCTGTTTGGGGAAGAGAAAAGCCAGTGTCGTGTCAGATCCCAGTCTTGCACGGCTTGCAGGTGCTGTAACTATTTTGCAACCTGTTGCAGCGATGCTGGAGGAGATTTTGCATGTCCTGACCCCTTCCCACGTGGCAGCCTGCCCAGACAGCGAACAGCCAACGTGGCCAGAGCCACTCCTGGAGCTGCCGGCCCAACGCCACCAAAAACGAGGAGCAGCACTGAAACCTGCCCAGGCTGTGGCAGATGTCAGAGCAGCAGCTTTTCTTCCCAGGCCAGGGGAGCAGCTACACAGGGCTGGGGCAGAGGAGGAGTGATCCCCCCTGCTTCTCCCCCAGCCTGCCTCCAAGCAGTTTTCAGCTGGTGGCTTGGGAATAAAAGAGTCACCTTGGAAATAGCAATGCGAGCTGGGTTTATCTTTAAAAGCAGATGTCTTTTAATAGATTGGCAATTTCTTCTCCATTAATATCTCAACCACAGCGCTGTCTGGGGAAGGGGTTGTGTGTTTTATACCTTCTTTTGTAAAATCAGACAATTACAGAATGATAGAATCACAGCATTGTAAGGGGCCTTAAAGCCCATCTTGTTCCAGCCCTGAGCATATTCCACCAAGCTCCAAGCCCTGTCCAACCTAGACCAGTCACAGTCTGGGAAAAATCTGTCACTGAGATAAACAGTTTGTTAATAAAACCTCATTATATGGGGTGTCATTCATTTCCCTCCTCATCCTCATAACATCCGGTCCTGGGTGCAAACAAAGGCATGAGCAGGAGTGGGTGAAATCTCAGGGTGTTTAATGGAAAACAGATGCTCTTTGGGCAGCAGAAAACGGGTTTCAGACTCGAGATACCCATGTGTGGAGGTATGTGTATATGTATATGAAATAGAGATTTTTTTCCTGCCTTGGATGAGTTCCAGGCCCCCCTGAACTGATTCATCACCCTCAGCCTCAGAGCACTGAGTGGCTCCAACTGCCACACACGGATATGATCTTCCCAGAACGGACAGCAATTCATCACTTTTGTCCTCAAAAAGCAGTTTTTCTTGAAGATTGCAGTGCAATCTAATCTCAGGCCTTCTCCCCTCCTACAAGGTGCATCTGATGGATGTAGAGGTGACAGCAGAGCTCCTGGCTGGATTGAGGTTTTGCAGTCATCTCCCTGCAGGGGTGTTTTGTTGGTGGGATTTGGGGTGACCTCACACTTGGTGTGAGCTGGCAGGGACAAGAGGGTGTTCTCCCTCCCCAGTGACACCCAGAGGGTGTTAGAAGGGGTTTGGAAATCATCATGGCTCTCCCAAAAGCCTCCTAAGTGTTGTTTTTATCGATGCTTCTTGGCGGCTTCAGTCCCAAAGCTCTGCTGTGAGCACAGAAAACAGGCGTCAGTGCTCAAATCCAAAATTCCCCAAGATGGAGAGACGTGGGGTGGAGCCCTGTCTGATTTCCTCCATCCAAATCCTGCCTCCTCCTGCCAAACTTTCACTCATTGCCATATCCAAAAATAAAACTGTCCTACTGTGAACTTTTGCATAAAATGATCAAAGAACTGCTTGTCATGTGCAGGAGCCGGGCTGATAACACCGGTTCCCTACAAGGACAAAAGCAATTGAACTCTCACAGCCTGATGCAAGCACTGAGTCATCCTCCAGCCTCTGGAGCAGCTGGGGATCCCAATTAACCACTTGCCTGTTCCCCCAGCAGCAAGCAGGGAAATTCCTGAGCAGCACTCCAGTAAACAGGGATTTGAGCTGCCACACCATCACAGGGACATGGGGTGTCATCCCGTGTCACTGCCAATAACGGGAGAAAAAAGCCATAAACGCCATCCCAGAGATGTAGCACAGCTCAGGAGACACGGCTGAAAACCAGAAACGAAGTAGGAAAACAGTGATAACTATAAATAATATTTGTTTTTCTGAACTATCCCATTTCTGTCAATGAGGCTTGGAGGTTTGTCATTTATTGCCTCCGATTTTCCCATTTCTTAAAAAGCAGGAAGGGCAGGGAAGTGATTTCTACCACAGCAGTTCAGAGGAGGAAATTTACTGAAGGAATTTTTCAAAGGGTAAAATACAAAAGGATTGATTTCCTCCAAAAAAAAAAAAAAAGCCCAGCAGTAAAAAGTAACCATAAATCGAGCAGCTTTCTAAGAAGATTATTTTAACATTTGACATCAGTAAGGGTGAGTTGTTCTGTAAAAATGGGTGTCTGTGTTGTCACAACAGCTCGAGGAGGGGAGGATGGGGCAGGCTGGGTGTTTTGGGGAAATAGGGACAGTTTGCCTACCAGAGAGGATGAAACATCTCTTGGGAAAAGGCTAATAAGTACAAAGAAGTTTATCAGTGTTATATTCTCTGTGTCTTGAGGACCTTCCTGTATTTCAGCCAAATTTCTGAGCCTGTGCAAAGCCCAGCTGATGGAAGAGGGCAGAAGTAAAGCCCCTATGGATTTATGGTGGGAAAACGATGGCAATGGGCTCCCAGACCAGAGGAACGGGACAGAGGGAGCTTTGCCAGCCTTGTGCTGGTCCCTTCTGACCAGAGGAATGTGAGCCACGGCCATCTGAAAAGCAGATTTCCAACTGGTCCAGCTGCTGTGTGATGTGCCAGGACTGTCTGAGCAGTGCACAGGGCAAGGAGAGGCTTTGCCCTGGGTCGGGGGGCTCTGGGAGCTGGGCTGGGCCGGGCAGAGCAGCTTCCCCAGCCAGGAGAGATGCCCACGCCTCACCACGCTGCTGCTCTCTCCCTGCAGACATCTCATCTCCGGGAGCTGCCTGACTCCGGGGCATTTTTAAAGTGTCATTTATTTAAATTTTGCAGTTTAATCTAACGCCCCTGCTGCGGGGCTGATGTGCCTGTAGAGCGAAAATGCAATTCTGGCTTAAAAATAGCATCCTGGTGAAGAATTTCATTTCAGGTCCATTTTTCACACACACTTCTGGGAGAGGTCTTCTTTAATCCGTTTCTGGGTGGAAGCGGGGTTGTTCTCTGTAAACAGGGATGTGCTACAATTAATAACACCTTGTAGCTGGCTGTGCCTGTGTGCACAGGCTCCTCGTCAGAGTAAAGATCTGCTTGTAGATAAGATGGGGAGTTTATAAAGCAGCATAATTAATAACCTGCTCCATTATTGCCTACCCATCCTTGCTGCCAAGCTGCCACAGGCCCAAACAAGTGACAATTACCCGAGAAGATGACACAGAATTACATCTCCAGCTCTGCTCCAGGAAGCACTAATGTCTTTTTAGAAGTTATTTGGCTGTTAAGAGTGATTGGGAAGGGCTCCTCTCCCTGCAGAGCAGTGATGCTTGTCCTCCAGACCTGTTTTCTGTGAGGTGCAGTCCCCTGCTTGATCCCAGTGCTGGAGCAGGACGGGACTGATGGATGGATGCTGTGCTCCATGTGTCAGGAAGTGACACTAAAGATGAGTTATCCCTAATTTTGAGCCCATTTTAGCAGCTTGTTTCAGTCAATGCCCCTCCAGTTTCATTCAAGAAACCAAAATGGAGGGGTTTTTTGTGTTTTCCTTAAGTCATGTCTTAATTTTGGGCTACTGTTAAAAATAGAAAATGAGGCCAGATTTCAATTCAAGGTAATTAAGCCCCTAATGAAGCACCTGAGCACCTCAGCAGCCCCTCAGGGATGTGCAGGCAGGCACTTACAAAGAGCTTGGGGGGAAAAAGCCATAACATGGAACAACAACAGTCCCCCGGGAATGAAAACAAACACCTACAACTTGTATTTTCCAGCTGTATTAATTATTCAAGAACTGAGAGAGAAGCCGGGGAATGCAAACCTGGTTGGGCAAGAGGAAGGCCTTCAGGTTTGAGAGGAAGGCGGAAAGGGGCTGTGTCACCCTGGGGTCCCTTGTCTGTGTCCCCCAGGGGAGAGGGACTCCTGGAGGAGCCAGTGGCACCTCCCACCTCTTAGGGGAGATGAAGCCCATCTTTACCATAAATGATGGGGGCTGGATTTGGTTTTGCCACATCCATCACTGCTCCCTCCATGGGGTCACCTTCCCTGTGGATTGCATCCCTTGGGGGAGACCCCACACAACCTCTGGTGCCTCACCTGGGCTGTCCCTGCTGGGGACTCCGAGGTGACACTGGCTCTTTTTTTAGAGGTGGCTGCACACAACCATTCACCTCAATAAACCCACAGGGCCTGGGGATGCTTGAGTGGCTCTGGGGGGGGTTGATTTCTCCTAAAGGATCACAGTTTCCTGTGCTTGATAAGCAGACATGGTCGTTTCATACAGCTGCTGATAATATTTAGGCTTTTAGACACTTTAAAACTTGTTTGAAGAGAAAACAGCCCATGAAGCCCAAAAAAGGAGCTTTCCTAGACCCCGGAACTGAATGCTCACAGTAACTCACCCAAGGTGAGTGCCAGGTTTAACCTCATCGTTAGCAGTTTCCTCATTAACCATTTACAGCTCTGTGGGGCTGAGCTCACAATCTTCTCCTCATTCACCCCCACTCCTACTGAGGATATCAAAATCTTCTCCAAGGCTGTCATTTGGGAATTATGTTGGTCAAGAGGCTGAAGGATCAAACTGGTGCTGTTCCCATGGCAGGCAGGGGCTGCTGGAAAGGATGGGTGAGGGGTGAGGTGTCCCAGCCACTCCTGTGAGAGCTGGAGCCAAAATATTGTGCATTGCAATATTTTTTGGGGTGGTTTGTAATACCTCCAGCACAGGGCACCCTGCAGCCCCTCCAAGAAGGAGAGAGAGGCTGGAGGTTCTTTCCTGCTCCTCCACACCTTTTCCTGGCCCAAAATTGTGCCTGAGAATATTTTTATGGCCCAAAGAAGAGCTGAGCTGCCTCTGTCGTGCTGATCTCCAGGCAGCTTAGCCCCAGCTCATCTTAAACAGCCTGGTATCTTGAGTAGAAAATTCCCACAGGAGTTGGTTTGTGCTGCATTTCTGTTGCAAATGCCAGGAAAATGGATCAAAGAGCTTTTCTCTCCAACAGATTGAGCCCTGACATTGAAAAAGGCGTTTTCCAGCAGCTCTAGCAGAGGGTTTGGTCCCCAGCCAACACTGCCCAGCCCCAGAGAGGGCTGAGGGCATGGGGAGAGTGGCCCTGGTCCATCAGGGAGATCATCCATATCCACTGCTTCTCTCGTGGGTGCCGTGCCCAGCTCTGGGAGAAGTGTGTTCTGTAAAAAAAAGTGTTTTATTTCAGCTGCAGCTCTGAGTAAGAGCACCAATGGGATTGCCTGCAGTGCAGGACAGCACACAGGGAGTGGAGTGAGACCTTGGTGAAGAGCAGAGTTTGATTTGGAGGGATGGGGTTCCAGGGGATATTGGGCTTTCTGATACAAGGCAGTTGCCTGTGCCTGGAAGGAAAGCCTGAATCTCTGCAGCTCTGCTTGATGGGGAAGAGAGGGGAATGAAGGGAAAAGCTTGCTCTGACTCCATCAGGGAGGGAATAAAAAGCGGGGAGAGAGGCTCTGTGCCCTGACCCAGCTGCCCCAGGCAGGGCAGTGGCTGCAGGCGCTGGGGGTCCATCTTCAGGAGCAGGAAACAATCAATTTGTTAATCCCACAGGTATCAAACACACTCCTGGTTACAGGCCAAAAGTTTTTTCCCTTATCACCTGATTTTCATGGCTCAGATTTTGGTAGAAGCACTGAATTTAGGAGTTGTGAACTTTGATGATCCTTCCAGCTCAGGGCATTCTCTGATTCTGTGACCTTTGTGCATCTCCCACCCCAGGCATGGCCAGACACCCAACCCTGAGGAATCACAGCGTGACTGAGGCACTGGAGGGTGCAAACTCCACAGCCCAGTGCTGACTTCCATGTGGTGTGGGAGGAGTGGAGTGACCAGGAAAGAGGGCACCAGCTGCAGGGATGGATGGGTGCCTCAGAATTTACACAGGGGGAAAACCGGCTGGTTGAACTCTGAGGCCTGGCACCCCCAGTCTGATGACACAGACTTACTTAGCCCACATTTCTGGGCTAACCATCCACAGGGCTGGCTGTGGGAGCTGTAAAATCAGGTTTTATGATCTTCCCTTGATGAAATAATGAAATTAAATCCCCGATGGATGGTATATCAGGCACTAAAATTCATGGGTGGCGCAAGAACGGGTGTTTGGGGGACAGCTCAGGACATGATGAGCCTGGTGCTGGCAGGGTGGCACCAGGCTCATCTCAGAGCAACCAAATCCTTTAATCTGGCAGAAACCTATTTGGGAAGAAAGCCTGGGTGTCCATATCCCTTGACAGTGTTAGACAAGAGTCACAGCTCTGCCCCTCAGTGAGGAGGAACAGCAAGTGAAAAGTGCTGGTCTGTGCTTAAATACTGGGGAGGGAGAGATGGAAACATCCCGGAGGAGAAAACACAACACACTTGTCACTCAGCAATTATTGACAAGACTAATTTGCCCCTGAATGCTGCAATAAAACAATTCCCAGAATAGTGCAGCTGTGTGAGTACCAGGAAAAAATGATTAAATCTTATTTATTGGTTTTTGTATATATGTGTGTGTATGTGAGTGCAATGTTAAGTATGGCTGAAACAGCAAGGTCAGGCACTTGGAAATCTTGAAAACCACCTTTGGGCCCCAGCTTTGCTGCTCTCCTCGTGGGGAACAGCTCCAAACAACACACTGGCACTGCTGCTCCATGCTGGATCTCCAAGTGCTTTGCAGACATCAACACATCTGCCCTCAGAAATTCCCTCACAAAGCAAACCATTACAGAAATCCCTGGGGTTTGTGCCTGGGCTTGGCTTGGAGCCACAGGACTCAGGGTGACCCTGCTGCCTTCTCAGGGTCACCCTAAAGAGGTCCTTGAGGAAATCAAACCAGCCAGTGGTCTCTGTGACCCTCTCCTCCTGCCATTCCAGCAGAGAAACTCATCCTGGGTATTTCCTGCTGTCTCAGCACAGGCAAGGTAATGAGAGTATCACTTGTTACAAGCCCCTGGCCTCATTTTCTACCACTTGTCAAGTGGCCCCGGAATTCAAGTTTCCATAGGAACATCTGTCATTTCATACATGTTTACCAGTAAAAAAAAAGAGAATTGGTGAAAGATGCCTTGCAGGCATTTCTCCTGCCAAACTGATTAAAATAGTACTGGGGGGAGAACTACAAAAAGACAAGATAAAGCTTTTGCTGTTCTTCTCTGAACAATTTAATCTTACTGGCTGTCATGCAATGCAAGCCATGCCCTGGGCTGCTTTTGGGTACCTGAGCTCTTCTCCTTCCCTTCTGACCTCTTGGTTTTGACAGCTCTCCTCAGAGATCCTTCTTCTGTGTGTAGTGCTGCTACTGAGGGAAGCACATCCCTCAGAGGGAAGGGCTGTGCCAGATATTAAAACCAAAGGACTGCTCATTGCAGAAAAAAAGACATCTCTCCACCAGGACAGAGAATCCACTGCAGAGCTGGGGTGCACAGGGCTGGACGGGCTGGAAAGCTGAATCAAAGCCTGATCTGGTTTAATGGTTTGACAGCTGAATTTCAGCTTTGGTCTCTTCAGAGCAGAGGCAGTTTGGGCTGCCAATCACCAAAACCAGATAAGAAACTTTGCTTTGGGGGTCCCAGTCCATGTTCAGAGCTCAGGGTTCCTTTGAGAGTTATGTCCCATCACCTGCACTTCCATGGAGCTGCTCCAGGGTTGGAGCCCCTCTGGAGCCAGGCTGGGAGAGCTGGGCGGGCTCACCTGGAGAAGAGAAGGCTCCAGGGAGAGCTCAGAGCCCCTTCCAGGGCCTAAAGGGGCTCCAGGAGAGCTGGAGAGGGACTGGGGACAAGGGATGGAGGGACAGGACACAGGGAATGGCTTCCACTGCCAGAGGGCAGGGATGGATGGGATATTGGGAAGGAATTGTTCCCTGGGAGGGTGGCAGGCCCTGGCACAGGGTGCCCAGAGCAGCTGTGGCTGCCCCTGGATCCCTGGCAGTGTCCAAGGCCAGGCTGGACACTGGGGCTGGGAGCAGCCTGGGACAGTGGGAGGTGTCCCTGCCATGGCAGGGGTGGAATGGGATGGGCTTTAAGGTCCCTCCCAACCCAACCCAAACCATTCTATGATTCCCTAAGTAAAGGAGAAGTTCCAGGGCAAGCTGTGGGCCCAGTGTGGCTCAGGGATCAACTTAGCACGTGCAAATGCCAACGAGAATTTAATCTTAATTTTTAATGTATTCAAACCTGGGGCCATTTTGAAACTTGTTCATTACAAGATTAAGTTCTGAATTTGCCCTGGCAGCCCTTTGAGGGGATGCTTCCAGCACATGGCACACTCAGAGAAACAAGAAGTCTCGCAATGATTGATGGAAATACAGAAATATTTGGAAACATTAACTGCAGGGGCAGACAGCAATGGAACCTTGTCAGAGCATGGCTCCACCTTAGACATCTAAGTGGCACCAGCTTATCAGGAGGTTCTAAATTAAAACTGGGTTGGTAACACTGCCCTGAGCCTCCACTTCTCAACACAAAAGCAGGGTTTTTTGGTAGGATTTCTGGCAGAGTTTCTGTCTGGGAGTCAAGCAAACCATTACAGAAATCCCTGAGACTGGCAGTGCCTGAGCTTGGCTTGGAGCTGAAGGACTTGGGGTGACCCTGCTGCCTTCTCAGGGTCACCCTAAAGAGGTCCTTGAGGAAATCAAACCAGCCAGTGGTCTCTGTAACCCTCTCCTCCTGGCATTCCAGCAGAGAAACTCATCCTTCAGTTTAGGAATCGGAGCACAGGATTTGCAGGTAGGAGAGCCTGCCTTTCCCATGGAGCAGAGGACAAGGCTGAGGCACTGACAGATCCTGGGCGGGGCAAAACCCTCTGCGTGCCCAGGGAAGGTGTTCCCTCACTACTTCCCTGCAGGAGCCAGTTTGACATGTGCCCATTGGCATGGAATAAAATCCAGACTGGAAACACGGAGAGGTTCTGGAGACTGAGAGAAGAGAGGAAGCTGAGCTCTGCCCCACTGACCCCTGCTGGGGTCCAGCCCAGTTTGCACTGGGAAGGAGGGAACAAGAAGCCTAAAAATTAGACCTTGTATTAATATCAGACTTAATATTTTCAAAGATGAAGGGAAAAAAGGTTCAGCTTAAACCTTTTGGGTGAGGACAGTTCTAGTTTAGAGCAGCAGAGCTGCCCTTCACAGCAGGGACAGACAATCCATCACCTCTCAGATCTGAGCTGGGCACCTGCAGGAAGGCACAAGTGATGGCCATGAGGTTTAAATTAAGAAGAGAAAAATCAGATGTCTGATTTTATTCTAAAATGACTGAGGTTCCTAAGTTGCATGTCCCAAGTAGTTCAACAGCAGCTGCATTTGGAGCTGGTTTGGGCTGGCTTTTCTTCATCATTTGTTTCAGTATCTTTATGCAGATGCCTTTGAAATGAGATCTGGGGCCATCCAGGTGACTGACCCAGCCTTTGCCACTACGTTTGAAGATGCAGATGGGATAGAAGTTAATTTTGTATACAAGGTGGCCTCTAAAAGAGTGTAAAGATGGGGCAGGAAATACACTGACATTGTATGCTAAATGAGCTACAAATGAAATTCTCACCCTTGCAGAGGGATACAGAGAGTCCTCAGGCTCACCAGGCCTGTCCAGGGGAGGGCAGGATGCTGCTGAGGATGGGGGTGAATTCCTGGATCACAGGCACGGGCTCTAAATCATTCTGGTTATTTAGTGGCTGAGAAGATGTTAATAAATATTCTCCTCCTGATGGAATCAATCTAACTGGCTCGAGTCAATCAGGAATAACAGTGCACTCCATCTCCTCTCTGGGCACTTTTCAGCCTCTCTACAGTAGCTGTAAAATCAGGTTTTATGATCTTCCCTTGATGAAATAATGAAATTAAATCCCCGACGGACGGTATACCAGGCACTGCAATTCATGGGTGGCGCAAGAACGTGTGTTTGGGGGACAGCTCAGGACAGCAGGCAGGGTTTATTTATGGAGTTTGAGTTTGGGTTTTTTTGCTACTGTACTTTATTTCACTCCATAACCTTCACACTACGTTCAGCATTAATTCATGGGACATCATTTGAAGCTTAGAATGCAAAACCAGCGTAGTGTGCACGGGGTGAGTGTTTTATGTGTGTGCACAATTACTTTGCTGAATGTTTTATTCACTTTCAAGTGCCTCTTTTTCATATATCCCCATGTTTTAAATAGCATTTTTATCAGAGTGTTTAGGATTTAAGTAGGTATCCTCCTCTGAAGG
This sequence comes from Daphoenositta chrysoptera, assembly GCA_013397915.1. Classification (NCBI taxonomy): domain Eukaryota; kingdom Metazoa; phylum Chordata; class Aves; order Passeriformes; genus Daphoenositta; species Daphoenositta chrysoptera. The sequence goes on from VZRO01006633.1 coordinate 158,335, forward strand.
ATGCTTCCTGGGGAGCTTTGGCATTTAAAAAATTAAAGCAGGGTAGCTGAAGCTGGCTTAACTCTCCAAGCTCTTTAACGTGTTATGTGACTTGGATAGCAAATTTGAGGCTGTGTGTGCCCTTTTCGATCCTATAACTGAAGCAGCTGGAAGAATTGGGATGAATTGGGGCAGTAATAGATTGTGGGATCTCTCAAACTGACATCTCCCCACAGCAGAGCAGCGTGGCTGACGGGAGGCAGGGCAAAACAGAGGCAGTACAAGAGCAGTTGGCACCAAGATAACACTTCAAGCAAGAAAAATGAAGTTGTTTCAGTTCTAAAGGCAGCAAATTACCTGGCTGGGTTGCTGTGTGTGACAACCAGCATCCGAAACACCATCATGCAGCAGGATTTTTGGCTGCTGCCTCTGCTTTTTCAAACTGCTCATTGCTTGCTCAGTCATTTGTACATTCTTCTCCTTTTTTTATGGAGATACTTTCATTATTTGCTCATCACAGAGTGTTCATGTTTATACACACTCTTACAAATCCTGATCAGAGGGAAGCTTGCAAGAGCCATAAACCCTCTGATTCCTCCTGCTGGGGCAGAGACCTGCAGGACGAGGGCAGTGCTGGTCCTTTGGGCTCTGGGTGCCATGTCTGGCTCCTGTTCCTTTTTTTTGGCCAGATTTTGCCTTCTTTGTGCCATGAGACTTCCCAGTGGGCTGCTCAGTTCTAATAACACTTATGCATGTGATTGGCTTCATTCATCCAGTGGGCCCTGTCCAGTTCCACAGGACCACTCATACATGGAGACCATTCACATGTGGATTTGTAGGATTGAAGTTCACATCAAGAGCTCAAAGTTCACGTCTGAGAGCAGAATAAATTTTGAATCTCATTAAAAATACAGATCTGTTTCTTGCCAGTCATAAATTTATGAACACCACCCTGAAACATGGCTTTGACCAGGAAGGTTGGAGGAAAAGGAAGTGATTGTTGGTGATTGTATCCCACCCAATGCTCTCTGAGGTTCTGCACATCCCACCCGGGGCTGCCCCAGCTCCCGGACTCTGCACATCCCACTGGGGTTCTGCACATCCCACTGGGGTTCTGCACGTCCCATTTGGGGTTCTGCACATCCCACGGGGGTTCTGCACATCCCATTTGGGGTTCTGCCCATCCCATTTGGGGTTCTGCACATCCCACTGGGGTTCTGCACATCCCACTGGAGCTCTGGGCATCCTATCCGGGGCTGGGATTCTGTCATTTCTCTGGGATTCTGCACATCCCACCCAGGACTGTCACCTCTCTGGGGCTCTGGCCATCCCACCCGCGGCTGCCACGGCTCTGATTTCCCGATGAGTGAGGACGAGCAGCGCTGTCCCACTGCCGGCTCATTAAATTAACCCTTACAGCCGCCCATCCCGAGCGCCCAGGAGCCGCAGCCGGGGGCCACGGCAAGCGCAGAGCCTCTGCTCGCTCCATTAAACACTAAACTGCGGTAATGAAGTGTGATGGCAGTGATAAATCCTGCCATTAGCGCCTGCCTTCGGGACATCAGCGCTGGCTGGGACGCGGAGAGGGGCTGGGACCCCCTCACAGCGGCAGAACAGAGCCACCCCTTCCCCAGTAATTAACTTGTGCGAGGGATGCGCTCAGCATTTCTGTGCAGCATTTCTGCGTGCCCATTTATTTATCTCCAGATGCTCCTGCCCACTGGATTTTACATCATCCTTCTTCAACTTGTAAAAAGCTTTCCGGAGTACGGCTTCTCTTCCTTTACATGTTATTAGATTTTTCTGTTTCTTTACAGCATCTGCCATAATATGTGTCTGCTTTTAATGCTTTGGAAATTACTGTATATTAATAATGTGCTTTGGATTTCCTGCATCCTCATCCACACGCGGATTAGAGACGCCGCAGTTCAGTGGTGATAGAGTAATTTTAAAGACAAAAAAAAAGGAGAGATATGGGAAGTATTATAAATGCCAGAGTTTAAATCTGAAATTATTTTCATGGTATGTATTCTTTTATCTCCATGAGATAGATAAATGTGGAAAACCAGCTTTCTAATCGAGGGGAATCGAATAAATTGTGTACTTGGAGTGAGACACTGAAGCCTAGGGAAGACAAAGCAGGGAATGGATTCAAGTGGAAATCATGGTGCAAGGCAGGTATCAGCCTGTTCGGGCAGGTGGGGATAAATGTGGCTTTTGGAGACAGCGAGGTGACAATGGGGCTGGGTGCTCAGCCTCCTCTACTCAAACACAAACATCTTGAACGCCACAGAACCTGTTTGAAGAGCCAGCTTGGCCGAGTGGAAGCTGATGAGCTCCATCCCTGCTCCTGGAGTACTCAAGCCACTTTGCAGGTGTTTTTATGTCTAAGCACAGCCACGAATCCCACGGAGTGCAGGGATGGCATTCGTGTCCCTGCAGCTGGGCACATGCTCCAGCGCCTTGCAGGACAAGGCACTCAGAAGCTTGAACAGATGATGCATTTCTGATGCTACAAGCACAACCAGGGCCTCCATTTATATCGACTAATCTGACTTTAAACTGTGGCAAAACCACTTCTTGTATTACACCTGCCAGCCCTCCTACTTCCATCAGATTTTTCAGCTGTGACAACAGCTCTAAAGGATGTTTGGAGTTTGCAGGCTGAATGTTTGCCTATAAAATATACATGTCTACAAGGAAAACACATTTGTGGGTTGTGTGGCTCAGGGCAGGAGGAACGAGTGCCCATTCCCAGGATTTTGACTGATGGAGCTCAGTGCCCTGGACACAAAAAGGAGCCCCTGCCTTGGGGAAAGGGGTTGTGGCCCTGACCCCACCTGAGGGCATTTGAGCTGAGACCCCACCAGAGATGTACCCTGATGGGTACTGAGGGTGCATGAAAATGCAAGGCAGAATCTGGTCTGATGTTTAAACAGGGGGTTTTCTTGCTTTCCATATAAATAATCTGAATTTCTGGGTTTCCTGCCCACCCATAACAAGATGCTCTGAAAACGGGGGAAAAAAAAGTGATGGATGCCTGTGGTTGCAGAGGGCAGATGTTGGACTGGGAAGTTTTGATAGATACTGGAAGCCCATCCAGGTTTTCAGCCAAATGGAAATTAATTTTGCAGCACACAGATCATTAGAGGATGATATAGGAATAAAAACTCTCAAACCTCTTTTGTGATGTAGAGGGGGGAATTTTTCACATCGCTTGGGAGCTCCTGGGTATGGCACAGGACATTTCACATGGTCACTCAGATTTCCAGCATATGCAGTGTGGGGAATGTAGCATTTCCACAGCAAACACATCCAGCTTGGCAGCTGGGTGATCCCCATCAATCCTTATTTTACCTGCTAATCATATTGTTAAATCTTATTCCAATACTAATAACTGTTAATGTTTTGCTTTGCATTGGGCCCTTCCTGTGCTCTGGGGGTGGTGGAGCCGTGTTTATCGTGGTGCCAGCTGAGCTGAAGGGAAAGCTCTGTTCTGGCAGTGCCAAGGAGCTGCTGAAGGATGCTCCTCGTTGGTGTGCTCACCACTCTGCCCGCCCTGGACACCAGCAGGAGCAGCTGGGTGCCAGAGGAAGGCAGAAATGATGGCTGAAGCCATGAAAATTGGTTCCCCACTTATTTTCTCACAGATTTCGGCAGGTCCTGCATGCCTCCGCAGCAGGATAACCCTTCAGACCCCCAGATTCCACTGCCCTCTTCCCAAAGCCATGAGGTGCTGCACTGGCTAAAGAGCTCAGACACTCTTCCAGCAGAGTGCTTTGATCTTCCCGAATTTGAGAAGAAAAATTTCTTCAGCTGAGAAGTTGGTCAAGCATTGGAACAGGATGCTCAGGGAGTGGCTGGGAGTGTTCAAGCAACGTGTGGATGTGGTGCTTGGGGACATGGTTTAGTGCTGGGCTGGCAGTGTCAGCCTAATGGCTGGACTCAGTGGTCCTGGAGGGCTTTTCCAACCTTAATATTTCTATGATTCTGTGATCAGCAATGCCTTTAAAATATTCACTGTCACACAAATATACCACCCAAGCCAGACAGAGCACTGAAGCTCCTCCAAATCCACAGTGTCTCAATCGAAAAACAAGGACACAGCACCTATCCTCCCCTTGTTTATTATTTCTATCTTGTGTTCAACCATAGATCTTGTTTAGGGCACACCAAGTCACAGCTAGATCAGATTACAGCAAGGAAACAGGATTATTTTAAGTAGATAATATAAAACATGTCTATGGAAACTCTAGGCTAATTGCATTATCTATGGTACATTGTGAGAGAATTATCTATATGGTGTTAGGGGGTGGAAACCTGCCAAAATGCTCTTTAAAATGTGAGCAGGTTGTAACAAGTCACTCATTGGCTGCAAATAAATTAAAAGGCAGAGGACTTTGGGGCTGATAATTTCTAACTCATTTTGTCTCCCTGCTCCCAAGACTGTGGCTGGGAGCAAATTGATGGTTAAATCATGGAATCATGGAAGGGTTGGAAGGGACTCAAAATTCATCCTGTTCCACCCCTGCCATGGGCAGGGACACCTTCCACTGTCCCAGGCTGCTCCCAGCCCCAATGTCCAGCCTGGCCTGGGACACTGCCAGGGATCCAGGGGCAGCCACAGCTGCTCTGGGCACCCTGAGCCAGGGCCTGCCCACCCTCACTGGGAACAATTCCTTCCCAATACCTGATCCAAATCTCTCTTTTAGTTTAAATCCAGTCTCCCCTGGGAGTCCCCACACCCAGGTGAAGGGTGATCATGTTTGCCAGCAGGCAGCACTTCCAACTCCAATCCTTGCTGCTCAGAAACAACTCAGAGATGGCTCTGAAGAGCATAGAGAGGAGGAGCCAGCAAATGCCACTTACAGTCAATGGCACTGTTTTCATGAGACATTAAAGTTTCCATCATAGTTTGCCCAATCTGGACCAAATGGCAGTGACAAAATTTGTAATGATTTTTCTTCTCCTGCTGACAACTGGCTGGGAAAAGCACAGGCAGCCACCAGCAGCGCTGTGGTTTGCTTGGAGCTGGAGCCCAACCAAGTGTCATCAGCAAGATCAGAGATAATTTATCTGACAGGCTACTAATGAACCTAAATATGACAACAAAAATGACTTTCTAATCTACCGGAGAATTTAGGAACTGAAAAACCTGATTAGACTGTGGGTCTGGGGATCACACTGCCCTTAGCCCCACAGCTCACAATTGCTGGAGGTTCAGAAGGAAATGGAAAAAATTACTGAGTCACCAGCAATTTGGCTGGGAGAGATGAGTCTGGCCGGGACCTGGCAGCCCATGTCCCTCATCTGCTGCTGTCCCTGCCAAGCCTCACCGTGTGACCCTGGACAACTGACCTCCGTTTTCTCCTGAAGGTAGAAAGTAGCTATTTCCTCCTTTGAAAAGCTCTGTTTGAACACAAAGTCATATTATTGTTACAGCAGGAGACTGTACCCTGCAGAGGAAGTGCTGGGGGAGGGAAAGTCCCACCTGGGTTTTGCAGGTAACAAATTCTTGCTCAAAAACTGCATTTTTTTTTTGTCTCTGCTGTAATTTTCCTTGCTGTTATAATTTCCCAGTTCTTCGGAGAAGAAGCCTCAAATAGTCAGCCTTGCTCTGGGTTTTGATGCCCATGTGAAGCAGGGCATGCTTCACAAAGTGGCTCGAGGATGCTGGGAAAACCTGGTGCCACCCAGGAACATTTGTCCCAGTCAGTCACAGAGGAATTTGGAGCCACGTGCCCAGACTAACCACGGAATGCTATTTCCTCCCTGGATGATGCATCTGCCTCCAGGTTGCCAGCACAGTTGGTGCTCCCTGTCCTGGTCTTCCCCTCGCCGTTTGAGTTTTGGAGCCTGAGCCAGGCCCCAGCACGGTGCCAGCCCGGCCGGTGGGGATGCCTCGAGTGGGAATTCCAAAGTGCCAATTCCTGCAGGGCTTTAGGAACAGGCAGTGCTGGGGCTGCTGCAGCTCGGGGGATCCAGCACTGGCAGGACCCAACGCTGGGAGAGGAGTGTTAACTCTGCCCTGTGCTACTGGAGGGTTTCCACAGTGAGACTTCTCATTATCCGGGCATTAATTAAAGACTTGGGGGGGAGCTTCTGCTTTTCCTCTGGGATCAGAGGGAAATGCAGCTCCTGCAGTGCCTCCTGCAGTGCTCACTCAGCCGTGGAGCTGCTGCTGCATTCGCTCACACCCAGCCACTGCTTCATCCCGAGGTAAAGCTGCAACCCCGCACTGTGCCCTTAAAAGCTGCTCTGTTACTGGTAACAGGTTCCTGCCAGGAAATTTGGGACCATTTACCTTTAAAATGTCTTCTGGGAGCTGATTTCTGTTCCAGCAGAACTGCAGAGAGTTTATGAAACACCAGGATTGAAGGGGGAGCAAAGAGCCTTCCCCGGCATCTGAAGAAAACGGTGCAAAGAAAAACAATATTCTCTGTGCAGCACAACAAACTCCCGGCCTCCTCCTTGCTTTTCATGATTTAATGCACCAGAGACTTACAGAATTTTCAGGGCAAACCCAGAGTGGGCAGGGCAATGGGAGATCCCTTCCCAAGGGCTCTGACAACATGGTCTGGAAGGGACTATAGGGGCAGGTGGAGGGCAATCTGTAGCTATGACAGGTCAGAATTTTAATGAAATATCATGTCAGCGATGGCATAACTATCAGAAGGCAATGATTTTTGCTCATTTGTTTTTTTCTTACAGGTTTGCCTAGAGCCAGGAGAGTTGTGAAGGTGAGTTAATTCATCATAAAATACAGATCAGAGGACTGATGTTGGTGAATCTCATTTGAGCGCACCCAGTAATTCTGACTTGCACAAAGGGAGATTGGGAATTTTGTATTTTTGAAGGAGTTCAAAACCTTCTAGATTTTCATCAACAAAAAAAACCCTACTGCTCTACAGAAAAACGACCGTGTTTAGTTTTCAAAAAGACTGGAGAGAACAACATCAGCTTTTTCCTCTAAGCCTGTGGAAAGACCTTGGGTCATTCTTTTCTTTGTGCTTTAAAGCTTTGTGCTGCTCTGGGTTCAGGGCACACGGATGCTTCCCCAGCATCTCATCCCAGTTTTCATCTCAGACACTGAGGCAGAGAAGCTCTGTGGCACCCCAACAGACAGGAAGATGCCAATTAGATCAGATATCAGCAAGAAATTCTTCCCTGTGAGGGTGGTGAGGCCCTGGCACAGGGTGCCCAGAGCAGCTGTGGCTGCCCCTGGATCCCTGGCAGTGTCCCAGGCCAGGGTGGACAGGGTTTGGAGCACCCTGGGACAGTGGAAGGTGTCCCTGCCATGGCAGGGGTGGAATGAGATGAGCTTTAAGGTCCCTTCCAACCCAAACCATTCTGTGATTCTGTGAAATGCCCTCCAGGGCAGCCTGAGCAAGCCCAGAACATCAAAGCTGTTCAGCAAATGGTCCTCTTTTTCCTCCAAAGCACTTGGTGTGGCAGCAGTTTGCTGGAAGGGAGCTGGCAGGCACAATTAAACCTGGCTTTCAATGAAATTTCCTCAGTTGCTACCCAGGCTGCTCTCAGGCCTCATGTATTAATTATTCCTCTTCCCAGGCTGTTCAGTGGGCCTGTTACATAGAGGGAAAAAAAGGCAAATTAAAAGCACATTGCCCTGATTAAATCTCTGCTCTAGTCCTTCTGGCTGCAATCACCTCGGTGTGGCTGAAAATCCTCATTTTACTGAATTCTGCTGCCTAGCCTGCCTCTCTCCCCAGGGAGGGAAAGGATGGACTGGTGGGATTTGGGCTTGCACCAGCCCTGTGAAGAAGCTGCTCAAGCAGCATCCAGCAAGCCAGGATGGTCCAGCAAGAGAAAATCTGAGAGAGAAACATTTTAAGAAACCAGTATTGCCTATGAAATGCATTTAAAATGTATTTTAAGGAAATAAAAAAAAAAAAAAAGGATTTCTCTGCAATTTTCTACTATTTTCCTGTTCTGCCCACATGGAATTTCACCTGCCTCTGCTTAACTGGACTGGACACTGCTGCTGTGGCTTGACTGAGAGCTTCTATGGTTTTTCCTGAGTTTCCAGGCACATTTCCCCGGGGCACAGGAGCCAGCAGGGATGGGCGGGAGCTGTGTGTAGGTTGCTCCAGGGAATGAGCCAATAAAACGTTCACAGCACATGAGGCACTTGCCGGGAGGATATGGGAATTCAACTGTGGAGAAGGGATTTGAGAGAGGTTCCTGCCAGTTTCAAACTTTTTTGGCAAGTGAGGGTTTTGGGCTCTGCCACCTTTAGAAGAGGCGCCTCGGGAGCGGTGGATTGGCGGGGATGGGCTCTGTGGGAGACACAAATCGCGGCTGAGCCGTTTGCGTTCTCAGAGCCTGTATTGTTATTTATGCAGTCAATTAAAGAGCCATGTGCTCAGTGGTGTGCCTGATGCTCCTCTGACCACCAGAGCAGCACGTAGCCAGCACTCCCGGCTCCCTCCCCAGCTCCCTCCCCTCTGGTGATTTGCAAAGACACTTTTCACAGAAATGTGCCCTTCTTCACACCTAAAAAGCAAAATTTCTATCCAAATTCCATGTTGTTGAAATCCAGCTTGGGCCGTGTTCTGCCCGAGGCCATCATCAGGTTTCAGGGCTCATTAGATCTGGGAATAGGAGCCTCCCATTTGAGACAGAAATGTTGTCATGGAGGGCCATAAAGATTTCATCTAGGTTTTGGTGACAATAGAATGTGAGATTTGATAATAAGGACATGCTGTGACAGCTGCTTGTAGACGTTTTCTGGGCTGCAATGTCAATCTGCATCTCTTGTCAACGCTCTATTCAGCAGAATTTGCTGAGATGCCCTTGCCTCCTTGGAGAAATGATGAAGGAAATAGCCCTTACCTCAGCAAAACCTTTCTGAGCAATAGATTTTTGGTAGGATAACTGGCTGCAAACTAACCAATATTTTTTTCTTGTATGAAATGCCTGTTGTTCCAAGATAAACTTTCAAATAAAATTTTCCATTAAAAACCTGCGTGAAAGAATGCCTCCATTTTCCTTGTCGTTATTAATAACACTGCTCTATGAACAGCAAACTGAGATATTAATCAAAACCCTTAATATCTATATATTAAATATCCAGCTTCAAATCTGATATGGAAATGAATTTTTTAAAACATTGGTTTTTCAATATGAAGGTATCATTCTTGGTAAATGAGGATGAAGCCCATTATTTTACTTAAGCAGCACATGTGACACAAAACATTAAAGAATTTTCAAAACGTTATTGATTTTCCCATAAATGTGACAATTCCAGCAAATTATACCTTCAGAATATACATTACAATATAAATACCATTACAGCCGTTCTGGGTAGTGACCCTATTAAAAAACCAGTTGCCAGCATGCATAAAAAGCACTATCAAGCCCATATTCCCCCCAAACACTTTATGGGCCAGGAATAGGCATCCACTCAGCCAGAAAGCCTCTGGCCCTCTTCCATGGAACTCGGTGGAGTTGGATGATGCAGATTTTGTCTTGCCAAGCCGCAGTTCCAGCCCCCTGGATAAAGGGCACGTTGGCAAGGGTGCCCTGAGCCCTGCCCTCAGCCCCAGCCCTGCCAAAACATCCACCCCCGACCTTGCCAGGCTTCCCTGGGCCTCCTCCAGCTCCCAAATGGCTTCCCTGTTTCCAGCCCCCTGCCCTGGCTGTCAGTGCTGCTGCAACTGGTGAGGAAGAGAAAGAAATCTCTGTCTTTGTGAAGATCTCTTGTTTTTCAGTGAGGAGGAGGAGGGGGCTGCTGGCCTGCTGCCTTTGGCACCCCAACCTCTGCTGCCTCAAATGCTGCTCTGCAGCACCCAGACAGCACCAACACCCTCATCTCAGTGTCACCCCTGCTCTCTGAGGCAAACTGCTGCAAACAATCCATTCAGCAGGGTTAGACTGGATATCAGGAAGAGATTTTTCCCTGGGAGGGTGGGCAGGCCCTGGCATAGGGTGCCCAGAGCAGCTGTGGCTGCCCCTGGATCCCTGGCAGTGCCCAAGGCCAGGCTGGATGGGGTTGGGGCGATCTGGGATAGCAGAAGGTGTCCCTGCCCATGGGGTGAAACAAGATGATCTTTAAGGTCCCTTTTGACCCCAAACCATTCTGTAATTCTGTGGTCTTAAATCAAAAGCACATTAAAAACTGCAGCATGGCTGCAATCGAGCCGTGCTGCAAAAACCTTCCAGTTGTCTGCAGCAGCTTTTCTCTTTGCCTGCCTCAGCAGCACACAGCTCTTCCAGCCCTCCTCAGGGTTTCTGTCGGTGATTAATGCACAGCAGGAGCATCTGGAAAGCCTCAGATGAATCAGGCTGTGGTAAATGCATCGCTTTGGTAAATGACACTGAAAATGCCATTTTTTTTCTGTGGTGAACACCCCAGCAGGCTCTGGACCCATCTTGGCACAGGTAAAAGTGGGGCAACTTTATTTGAGGGCCACGTTCACTAGAGACATTTGGGGCATTCAGAGGACACAGCAGCACCCAACACCCAGGGTACTCCGTGACTGACTCCTTATATTGTGCTGGGAGGTCCTTGGACATGTGACACGGAGTCATCCTCTTTTCTCTGCCTTACCCCACTTGCAGGGCTTTATTGCAATTCCTTGAACTGCAGCTGGACTCAGCTACAGAGAGCAGGTGGCTGGGAGAGTAAAGATAAAGGATGTGCTTTACAGTCAGCTTTAAAGCAAGAGTGATAACTCTGTGCATTTCAAAGGAGTCTAGCAAGAAGTTGGGCTGCTATGGTTGTTTAATTAACTTGAAAAATAGGGTTTTGCTTTTCTGTTTTTCTGGCTTTTTTAATATCATTCTGCCTTTTCCCAGCTAAATACATGTCAAAAGCTGCAGTTATTTTGCTTGGAGCAAAAAACCTTATTTCCTTCCCTGTTTCTGTTGTTGTCCTCTGTATAATATTGATAACATAAGACAACACAAAAACGTGGTTCTGTAACAGTGTTTACTCTGTGCATTTTAGCAGGCCCAAGTGCACATTTGTACCTCTGTGTGTGTGTGTGCACACATCTGTCCTGTTGTAACACTGAGGTTGGGTGGGTTTTGCCACCCACACCCCACAGACCCTCTGTGCTCCCAACCTCTTCAGGATGATGCTTCCCAATCCCTGTCCATGGAAAAGAGCAATCTCCATGCAGAGTGAGGTAGTAAGTCAGAAACAGCTAATAATGTTATTTATCTCCTCCTAAGAGCCTACTTTGTATTACTTCAAACTGTGCACAGGAGACAGGATTCACAGCAGGCAGGGAAGTGTTCTCCTGCCAGTCCTGAGCAGTTTCCAGCTGCTCAGATCCTCATCCCTGTCTCCTGACAACCTCTTGGCTTGAGAGCACAAATCCTCTCCCAAGCTCCCAGAACACCCCACACCTCACTTACACTGACATCTCTTGCCACCCTTTGCACTGTCTTGTTCTTATACCAAAATCATGACAGGTTTCATTTAGGGAGCTGCTCTCCCCTTCAAGGGTGAGAAACCCCGATTTGGGGGAAATTTCTGTTCTTCCTGGTGCCATTTGCACTTTGCCTTCACTGACATTATCCACGATGTAATAAGAATGAAATACCAGTGAAGCAATGTTTTCCTTCCTTCACTTTACAACTCCACAGCCTCTATGCTTTTAATTCCTCCGAGTATTTTAGGTTGTAGCTTGCATTCCATGTGCTGTACAAGCAAGAGCCCAGATGTAGCAGAAGATTCCTAAAGGCAGAAAGCCTCCTTCGTTGGATGCTGCCAGGATGAAATGAACACTTGAACACTTCCCCATCCCTGCAAGCGTTCAAGGACAGGTTGGGTGGGGCTCTGAGCAACCTGCTCTAGTGGAAGGTGACCCTGACCGTGGCAGGGGTTTGGAAGAAGATGATCTTTCAGGTGTCTTCCAACCCAATGGTTTCTGACCTTTATCTAAATTTGGGCTAGAAGGACATTGTGCTCTAGATTCATAGTCGGGGTGGATGAATATACAATATAAATATCTATTTTTCTATATATCTGTATATACACACATACATGTGTACTGAACCACTGAGAATTTTTTAATCTCTCTGTATGTTTGAAATGCAGCTGCAGAGCAGAGATCCCCCACTTAGGAAATGCAGGTAGTATCAGCACCCTCTGCTCTGCCAAGCCCAGAGCCTCAGGGATATATCAGATACAGTCAAATTCAGAGATAAGATCTAAATTCGGAATTTTTCCTGCTTCTTTCTGTTCCAAGTTTACTACATGGGAAAAAGTTTTCCAGGTTGCAGTAAAAATAATTGGTCTGACTTCCAATGCCTTCCACCTGGTCTAGTGGAAGGTGTCCCTGCTCATGGCAGGGGGCTTGGAATGAGGTGAGATTTAAGGTCCCTTCCAACCCAAACCACTCTGGGATTCTCTGACTTTGTCCCAATGTCTGTCACCACCTTCTCCCCAGAGCCCAGGGTGACACTGATATGATAACGATGCCTTTACACCCCAGCTGATTCCGTGTGACAATGACTGATGACTCCTGTATCATTAGGGATTTCCTTTCCCTCCCCATTTGGGAACATCAGGAGATCTGTTTGCTAAACAAGAAGTAGTGCCCTGCTTTTTCCTCGATAAAAACTCCCCCCCAAAAAAGGGAGGACTGAAATTTGCAATTCTTGTATGAAGAGCTGGTGCCACATGAGTGGTACCATGAGTCTCCACCCCTCAAGGCAAGGATCCTGCCAGGAGAACGTGCCAGAACCACACACCCACCACTTGTCACTCTCCTGCTGCACACAAAGCTCGGCAACCAAGACGCTCCTCTCCCATTTCCTCCGGGGGTTACGCTGACATATTTTATGTCCTTTAATAGCACCTGCTGTTAGATACGAAATGACAGCGATATATTGTAGAGTTTATAAAAACTCATGGAGGGCTTTCAGATCAGGAGGCAGCTCTGGAGCTGCCTGTGAGTTTTACACACGCATGGGAAATGCATATGAAGACAAACTTTTTTTTTTTTTTTTAACTGAACTTTGGTTTTAAGAAATGCTCAAAAAAGAGGAAAAAAGAGCCTTGAATTCCAACAGCTAATGCAGAATCAAAGATGTGATGAACAATCACATCATTATATGTCAGAAGTGAAGTTAATTTTAAAAGGGTGAAACTTCACATTAAAAGCTAAAAATATATAGGAATGACATCCATTTGAAGTGTGCTCTTATGAAAAAAGTTGAGCTGTGTGTATCTGCTTGTCTTCTGACTTGGCACTGTTGCATCCAGAGCCAAAATGTTCACTCAGGCTGATCTCTGTGACTTTTTTCATAATCTGTGTTCATTATGGATTGTTCTCCAATGTGCTGTAAAGTCAATGGGCATAAGACTCTTCTGAGGGGTTGGGGATTTTTCTGTGCCACTTTGGAAGAGGAGGTGAGCTTTGGAAATTCAAAGAGCACTTGATTTGTGGCTTACAAACAGCAGTTCTTTGCAGGGAATATCCAAGTTCCAGATGTCTTTTCTCTCCTTCTCCCCCACTGCACATCCTGAGTGCTCAGCAACCTCTGGACCAGTCCGAGACAGCCTGTGCTGAATGAAAGATCTGATAAGCTCAGAGCAGCACAGCAGAAACACTTCCAAAATTAAAAGTAGGCAGGTTTAGTGGGCAGTAATACTGACACATGCCTTTTGGGACTATTCTTATTTTCACATCCAATTTTACACAGTGCTCCCCACCACATCTGATGACAAGGGACGCTGCAGTCTCCCCCCAGGACGAGGCACGCCGAGGGCTCACCATGCACCCCAGACATTCCCACCTGGCCACAATCCAGGCCCAGGGAATACTGTGTGGGAAGCCAAATGGTGCTCCAAGAGGAGAAGATGCCTCCCACAGCATCCATGCCTCACATCAAAGTGTCTAACAAAGGTGAATAATTTCCCCAGTTGGTGGCAAGGGACTTGGACTTGGAAAGGATATTTAGTGTGGGAGTGGAGCTGTCACAGCACTATTTGGGGCTTAAATTAAAGCCACCAACCTTCACTGCCGTGGTAGGCTGGCAAGGGAGGGGTCACCAGATCAGGTCACTGCTGTCAGCCCTGGTCAGCCTGCTGGGGTGACCTCCAGGCTGTAAAGGGACTTGGAGAGTGGAACAGGATTGAAAGCTGACATACCAATGCTGAAATACCAGTTTGTATGTGATGCTCCTTCACCAGAGCCTTCCTGGCTAAATTTGAAGTGCCTCTGCAGTAGAGGAGACCTGGGGAGAGGAAATGCTCCTGGCAAACCCAGCAGGACCCTGCATTTTGCCCAGGCTCATCCCAGGACAGGGACCACTTTGGCGTCAGCAAACGTTTCACGTGCTCCCCAAGGTGCTGGGGACTGAAATAAACATTAAAAACAAACATTCAGCTCTTCCCTGGCTGCAGGGAGCAGAACCTGCCAGGGCAGAGCAGCAGCTGCTCTTCCCACTGCTCCGAAGGACCAGGTAATGTGAGCATTACAATTACTGAGCACAATTAATTCACTCTTGATTCAGACTTTCATTTCAATGTTCTCCAAGGGGAATCTTGTAGTGACTCGAGACTCGAAAGCACAATGCAGGCAAAGGAGAACATGTTCAGTATAACTAAGGGTGCAGACGTCTTCCTCCCACAGAAATTATATTGTGCATGGGAGATTATTCCATCTCTCACTCTGCTTTTTTACATTCTGTTTACTAGAGCAGCCTGAGACAAAACCCTCGTGTTTCCTAACATGGAGAAACCTGGCAGATCCCTCGCATTTTTCACAGCTCTTCTTCACCAGCTCACTTTCCTGTGTGTTTTTAGTAGTACCACAGTGAGAGTAAGGAGAGTAAGAAGTGCTGGACTCCAGGAAGTACCAATATAAACTTGCCTCAGCAGGAAAAAAATTATCATCTCGCCTCATTTTATTTCCTATACAGAACTAAATGAATCATATAAGAGGAATCACAGGCTGAAGGAGGCAGTGATTTGCAGGAAGATTTGTTTCCACTCCTTTTGAGCAGCATGGAAAAAATGGATCAGATCAGGAACACGAGCCCAGAAAGGACCAGGATAGATTTGACTCTTTAGGATTAATTTTCTTTTAAGATGCCTATTGTAAGAAATGTGATTACGTAAAAGATGACACAGTTACAGATTAGGAATGATGGGGCTGAGGAAATAGCAGATAAAAGAAAAAAGAATAAAAGCAAAAGCTGAAATGGGTCAATTAATTATCTTTAAAAAGGATTTTTTTTTTTTTTAGGAAATCATGCCTTTCTGAAATGGTGCCAACCTTTGGTCACAGCTCCTTGGCTGTACTGCAAGCATCCTCTAATGCACGCTAAGGAAGCTCGGGGTGGGAGTGTGCCTGTGTGTGTGCCTGCTGCTCCTCTCCCCGAATTCAGCTCCCACCCCTGCACTGGCTTTGCTGCTTCCATGGAGAGAGTGACAACAGTTGTCCCTGCAAGTTAACCTTGACCTGAGCTGGGGGAAGCCTTGGAAAGATAGAAGGCTTTTGCTTTCTCTTGCTGTTTGGGTGTGGATGGTGACTGACAGCACTGGAGCAGGTTTTGCGTTCAAAGGCTGAGCTAAAGCTGAGTGTGGCTCGGGGATTAAGGTGAGAGCATCTCCCCTGAAGCTCTCCCCTACAGCTCCCAGCACTGCTGGAAACACTTCCCAGGGAGCAGGTTTGGTTCTGGTTCCCTGCAGGAGCTCTGGGGCCACCAAGCACTTCTGGTATTCTGGGACAGAGAAGTTTTGATCTGCCCAGGATGGTTAAAAGCTGTCTTTTCCTTCTCTTTTCCTTCTTCACCCTCCACAAAGCAATAAAACCAGCAAACCCATCCCAGTCAGATTCATTACTTTGTTTGCCAGAGGGAAACTGGCTCAAGCTGAGGATCTCTGGGATTGGTGGGAGCCCTGAGCATGTTCCCCACCTTTGGCAGGAATAAATATCCAAAATTTCCCTAAGGGGGTCCTTGGGAGCTTATTCTCACTCACTCTTTTTTGGGGACCATCCACTTGGATGCCACATTGAGTTTCTCTCTGGGTACAGAGTTGTCTGGAAGGTATTTAAAACACTGGCATTACAAAACACTGCTTCTAATTGTATTTTCAACTTGAATTGGTTTCATACCACAGGAGATGTGAGAGTCTGTGCTGGCAGGGAGAGCTGGTGCTGATCTGCAGGAAGGGTCTCATCTCCATGTATTCCTCATGCTCATCTTCCAGACAAGTGGCTACGGGGTAGGACTGCCCAGAGAACAGATCTGCAGAGAAACAGGGCCACAGCAGCAGCTTCCTGAAAGCTCTCGGCATGGTCTGAGGCAAAGGGAGGCAAATAAATCACGGGGAGAAGGGAGATGGGGACGTGCACTCTCTCCAGGGCTCACAAGCTTGTTTTTATACCATTATTTTCACTTGGGTTGACAGAACTGGTTGTGCTGTACACAGGAGATGTGTTTGCTGTGGGACACTCTCCATCCTGAGCCCGGGCTGGGGCTGCAGAAAACAGAGCTGAACTGCTCTGTGTGTGTAAACATCCTGTGATTTCTAAACACACGCCGATGGAGAGACACATCTGATCCAGTGGGAAGGCTGGGACAGGAAAACCAGGTGTCTTCACAAGGCTTGCTCAGGTCTCATCCCATCCATGCCCTCCCAACCTCCTTTATATGGGAAGGCCCTGTGAGGATAGGCAAGGGTTGATAATGTCTGTTAGGCCCAATACAGAGATATTTTAGAAGATTTAAGGGTTTATGCTCCTCAGGAGCTCTCTGCAGACAGCCATCTTCTGGGTTATTAGAGCAGCTCTGTCAATACTGGCCAAACTAGGCTAAACTGTCTCCTTGTTTCCATAGTGACATTTCTGCCTGTGTGAGTAATTTTGGGCTCTTCCTTGTTGCACTCAAAAACACAAAGCAAAACAGAGGCTCAGCAGGCAATGTAACGATTGTGCATCGAGGGGATGTCCCAAAGGAGCTGCATCCACAGGGACAGCACGGTACAGATGTGCCTTCCCAGGGCAGGGCAGCCACACGGATTTCTCTCCTCCATTTTCTGGTGTAGAAAGACCCAAAAAGCACATTGTCTTCAGCTTTGTTTCCCAGTTGGTGATGGTGTCTGCCCAAGGACTGGCTGTGCTCTGTTTTGAGAGCATCACATATTCCAAAATAACCTCAGAGTGCAGTGCCTGGTAGCTGGGATGTGGACCAGCATGAGGGCAGTGGTGGTGCCCTGGTGTCCATCCAGATGTGACTCTGAACCTCAATTCCCCATCCTGTAAATGGGAAAAATCTACTCTTCAGAGAAAACCACTGTGACTCTTCTGATCTTTGTCGGTTAGTTAGGACCTAGCCCTAAACTAAACCCTGCTACTAAACCTAAGTTTGGGGTTATGAGTCGGGGTGGTTCAGTGTCCAGCTCTGGCCTCTGTGGTGTCCAGTACCACCAGTGTGGTCAGTGCTGTGCTCCAATGCTCTTCCCAGTTCAGTGGGAGCTGCAGCCACATCATTCCTCTAACCTCGTGCAAGCCAGTGAAAAAAACAACCTGTCCTTCCATGTGTTTTACCAAATTCACATTCTCTAATTGCAAAAGAGACGCCCCAGTCTGGAGAACAAATGGCCAGGGTCTGGTGATCAACATGATGAATTTGGCCATGTGTGCTGTGTTTGTTCAGTGAAGTACAGTTGTCAAATAATATGCTTCTAGGCTCTGTGAAGCAAATTAATTTTGTATCCTTTAATCAAAAAACCCTTATATTTTTCAAAACAATACCCTCTTTTCCTCCCCTGAGGGCCCTGCAGAGCATAAAGCAATGCACAGAAAGGAGAGAAATAGATGGAGAAAATAAACGTAGTGACAACATGACAAATCTTTATAATCTGGGAGAAATTTCTGTCGTTTTTTATTGCCGCGTGGATCTGAGCCCGGAGTTCTGTTATCTGCTGTGGTAAATAAGGATGAATTAATGCGAAAAAAAAAAGTGTATTTATAGCATGAATATACTGCTGAGTAATATAGTGGGTTTTTGCTGCTTGGGAACACAGAGACCAAGTCTTGTTCCACTGGAACTCTTGCAACCCTGACAGGTCCATCCTGCTGGGACATCCTAAAGCCAGGAACATCCAGGGTCATGGGATTGTCAATGTGGGAGTCAATCAAGACTTCAGGAATGGAAGACAGCAAACAGATAATCAGTTTTAAAAAGAGTTTTTAAGAGGATATGTGAATTAGCATTGGAACTCCTTGCCACAGGGTGCTGTGGGTGCTAGAAGATTACAAAGCTCAAAAACAAGCAGGGGAAAATTCAAGAAGGAAAACATCATTGAGGGATCTCGAATACCAGGACAGAACCTCTGCACTGGGAAGTGCCAGGGCTGCATGTGGGAGTCTGGGACCATTTCCTGGGAGAGTGTTGCTGTCTGCTTGCCCCCTTTGCAGAATCTCCTGGCTGCTAGAGTGACCTCCAGCACGATCCAGCACGGACATTTCCAACTTCTGAGTGAAGGGTTCATCCACAGCCTCTCTCACTCGGGCTGCACATAGCCAATATGGACTTAAAACAGCAAGAAATTATGGGATTTATGGTCTCTGAGTGTTTAGGCCTTTCTGATTCAGGGACAAAAAGAACAAGGGAATTTGGGTTAAACTGATAAGAGCCCTGATGTAGATAAGGCACTGACGTCTTTAGTATCATGCCACAGAAACCAGGGGTGAGCAGGATTTGACTACAAGCACTGAGGCCTTGGAGGTGCCCCTCTTCAATAGGGACCTAGGAGTGACCTTTGAAAAGGCACAGACCCAGCACCTCAGTGTTAAGAAACACTGGGTCTGTGCCTTTTCAAGGGTCAGATGAGCCCAGTTTTTACCCAAAAAATCTTCCNGCAAGCACTGAGGCCCTGGAGGTGCCCCTCTTCGTGCCCCTCTTATAGGGACTTAGGAGTGACCTTTGAAAAGGCACAGACCCAGCACCTCAGTGTTAAGAAACACTGGGTCTGTGCCTTTTCAAGGGTCAGATGAGCCCAGTTTTTACCCAAAAAATCTTCCCCCAGAGCAGTTTTCCACACAAGCTGTACTGTAAGTGTCTTTATATTCATTGTCTGTGATGAAGCTTTCCTAGGGCTCAGCCAGGTACAATTTTTGGGTTTTACGTCCCTGCTGTCTCAGCAATCTCATCTGGATGAATAAGAAAATTGAACACATCTCTTCTCTTGTCTTACTCTGGAGCATCAGAAGAGAATGAAAATGAGCTGAGTGGCCTCTCTACCTGTTCCAAACAAATTCCTGTTCTCTCAAGTGAGTGTGGTTGAAAGAAGCTGTTGTTCAGACTAGTGCCTACCCCAAAGAACAAGCTAACAGGGAGGGTTAAGAGGGGGAAAAATGGTTACTTTTCCAAATCACCAGTTTTGTGTATTGCAAATTCATCACTACGGCTGGGAAATCTCCCCTTGCCCCAGTGGGGGCAGACTCATCGTTCCTGTCTGTGTCATTACCCTTCCCAGCCACTTTTATCTTATGGCACAGAGTTCACATCCTCAAGGGACAATCACAGCAGCATTTTGGCTTCCCTGCTCCCCCAGACCTGATCCCTGCTCCAGATTAGGGGATGCACTTCAGTAAACACCTGATTTCCAGCAAGTGCAGTAACTCCAGTGGAACTTCTCCTGTGCCAAGCACCAGGCACACACCTGAGGCTCTCAGTGATTCGAGCTCTGCAACTCTCTCTGTGTGCAGGGAACGTGTGCCCAGGGATGGGTCACGTGCAGTCTGTGGTGGCCCAGAATCTCCCATGCACCTGAACTGGCCATTGGCATTTTACCAGGAATGATGGCCATCCCTGCATGAGACCTGTAAGGGAGACACTTATCAACAGAGTGTGTGAGCCCGCATTTCAAGCATTCAGCAACTCCTGTTGCCACTAAGGAACACCCAGTAAAGAGCAGCCACAATAATCCTGGCAGAAACACCAGCCTTGGCTGTGGATGTCTGAAGATGCATCTTTGGGGCTTTGCCAAAGGAAAGGTCAGACTCTGCTGGCTCAGATCCCTCTGCCCCTGGGCCTTGGGTCAGGTCTGCCACCAACAAATGGGGTGGGGAGGAGGTCTGGGAGCACCGGCTGGTGCCAGCCCAGTTCCTGCTGACAAAATCACCTTAGCACAGACAGAGTCTCGTTTTGAGAGCAGTGAGGGAAGGACTTGCCACTAGAGAGCAAGGAAGATGTTGGAGCACCACGTTATCACTCACTACAGTTACACTTATGTTTAAAATTATGGATTAAAACCTAACCACGAAGTCTACAAAGAGTAAAAGATAAATTCAGCCTATGCTCTGCTTTAATTTTTTCAGATGAATGTTTCTTTTTATACCAAGCATATGGTGCACTAGATTTCAAGTCTCATTGATAAAGACTCCAATCTCTGTCGTGTCTTTATTATATTTTTCCATTTTCTGCTGAGTAGGAAAATGGCATTGCATACCATCTGTCAGCACGATCACAGTGCAATTTGCAGAGGTTTCAGGCCAGTATGGTGCCAGTGGCAGCTCACTCTTCTCCTCCAGACTCGGGTTCTTATGGAACCAATATAGCCCCATTAAACAGTTCCTTCCTCAACATAAACTCGTTTGTGCAGCATGCTAATGATAATAATGCAAATGAATCTGTCATGTTTTGTAGCTACTATCCCTAACCACCCTATTCATGAATATATGGTAATTAAGCTATTGCTGCAAATGTAACTGTGTCAGCACTACTAAATTAAGGGCTGCACTGTAAATAAAAATGGGGTCATAAAAAGGAAAGAAGGCAGTAAAATATAATGGGTAGAAATACTAAGAGCAAAGCAGTGGAGGCTTTGCACAAGCAAAGGAAATTACTTTAAAGGCTCCTACTAAAGGACTTATTTTGATACCATGGTTTGTAATTGCAGAGAGAAGCTGATTCCTTACAAACATGCTTCTTTTTGTCTTCAAATGCAATATTAAATCCCATGACACCTGCAGGTTTGCAATGAAATCAATACGGGATCATTAGTATATTACCCCTCTACTGTGTCTCCATCCCTGAGCTCATTAATAACTGTGTAAGGTATGACAACATGACTGAATGAACTCCTTTTGTAAAAGTCTGCCACAGGAAAATGAGATGTTCCTATTCCCAAAGAATAATTTGTAGTCTGTACTATGCGAAGTCAGGAGTTTTTTTACTTGGTAAACTCAGTCCCCAGTGCAGCCAGTTTTAAAAGCCAAACAGAATTATTCCCACATGAAGAATCATATTTCCATTGAATTGGAGAGAAAATGGATATTTGTGGCAGGAACAATTTTGTTACCCTAATGTAAATCATGAGAAACACTGCTGAAATCAATATTTTGCTTAGGTTCCATGCATAAATTATATCAGAGTCTGGCTGTAGGTGAGAACTGCAGGGGCACACCAGGATTACTGGTGGGACCTGGACAACCACAATGCTGCTTCAGTATGAGAGACTTGAGGGTTGAAAAGATGAAAAGACAAAATCCTGAATTAAAATAAATGTCCTTGCTGAGGGGGAGAGAGAAAAGATGGGAATCAGTCTTTTTGGGGAGGTGAAACAGATGCACTGAAAGAAGGATGGGCACTCATGAGCCGTTTATTGCATATTCTGCGTTTGCAGACTTCTCCCGAGTCCCTGACTTTTGAGGCACATAAAAAACAAGAGCACAATGCTCAGAACTGCAGGACACTGCACACAAAGAAAGCCACTGCCTGTAATTAGCCTGGGAGATGCATAGAGGATAAACAGCCCTGAAGATGGCACACAGGGAGATTTATCTGTGAAGTGAGAGTTTCCTCTACCAAGTCAGATAGAAGAAGTTTATCTTTCTCCGAGGGATCTAATCCCTTCTGCTCCAGCACAGAAGCTGATTGCCAGCAGAGATTGGAAGATTTTCTCCAGGATGTTTATTCCCCTTGCATCCACAGTGTGGTTTTCTGCCTTTTTTTCCTCTAACTCAGCCAGAACAGACCCCTGAGATGGACAGGGCACAGGATTTGATGTCCCCAATATGCAAATCCTAATTGAATACAGATGACTGTAGGCTGCATCTATGTGCAGCATAAACATATATGTNGCACAGTATGAAGCTACGTGGTTCCACAGCATTTTGAGGTATTGTCTGGGAAGTTCTGGCTGAACTTTCCAATCCGTATCACCTGGCAGCCACCCCCCACAGCAGATCCCCTTCAAAACACCGTTGCTTTGACAGTGCTGAGTGTCTGAAGTGGAGCCAACTGCAGATTTTGCAATGACCCCTCTATATCTAAAGCACTGGGCACAGGCCAGCCAGTACAGAAGGGATCACCTTTTGGCATTTCAAGCAGTTTGCACCCCAAATCCCACTCCTGTCTTGCCCCTGGTGACTCCCCTGGGTTCACCCTGAGGCTGTGGATGGGAAATAGGATGCTGGGGAAAATTAACACTCTGCAGCTCTGCAGGTATAGCTGGGAGCAAACCCTTCTCACTGCCATCTCAGACACGCATTTGACAGCATTTGTTTTTGCCCAGCTGGCATGGGGTGAAAGCAATGGCTTTGCCAGTAAGTTCCCAGTTCTATCCAGAGATTTCAGTGGTTTTCTTGAAATGCAGGGAGGCTCGGAGCTGCTGGGGAAAGGAAGTCTGTGAACCAAGGACTAAACATAGCAAAAATAATACGAGGCAGTGATGGAATGTAAAATAGTTCCAGTCACTTAACACAAAGTAACCATGCCCAGCTCCGGAGTAATTAGAGATAGAATCACAGAATCATAAAATGGTTTGGGTTAGAAAGGACCTTAAAGATCATCCCGTTCCACCCCCTGCCATGGGCAGGGGCACCTTCCACTGTCCCAGGTTGCTCCAAGCCCCGTCCAACCTGGCCTAGGACAATTCCAGGGATCCAGGGGCAGCCACAGCTTCTCTGGGGAACGTCTGCCAGGGCCCCACCACCCTCATAGTTAAAGAATTTCTTTCTAATACCTAAAACTCTCTTTTAAAAAGAATTAATAATTGCACACTAAGGAAAAGACCAGGTTTCAAGACAGATATCCACGGCGAGAGAGCATCAAGGCGACACTTCAAAGGTATTCGTCCTGAAGGCTAAAATTAGAGGTGAATTGTGGGAAGATAGAAATTAAACTCCTTTGGTCTCATACAAATATTCTCAGATGCCTGAGTGCTCCTGGCTGCCAAGCCCTCCGCAGTTCCCTGGCACCGTGTGCCATTCCACCACGCTCTTCCCAGGAGATTTATTGCCAGGTCAAGGTCTCCGCTTCCCTCCTGACAATTCCAGTGTTCCACACCGAACCCACGCGTGGGTGGGGACACTTCTGAGCGCTCACACGGGGTGCAGGCATCCATGCCTGGGGCAGGGTGCCCTGCAGAGCTCCAGGCAGGGGCCGCGGGCACAGGGAGGGGTCGGCAGGGCCAGCACCCCCCGTGTGTGCCCAGAGGGAGAGGGGCGCGCTCTCCAAATGGCAGCAATGAGCAGGGATCTCTTAACGAGCTGTGTGCCCGCTGCTCCAGGTCCCCGGCCCCTCCTGGCTCCTACAGGAGCCAGCACTTGTGAGATGGTGCAGCTCAGCGTCAGCCCTGCCAAAAAACACCCGCCTTGGTGTGGGCAGCCAAACAGCCCGGGGTGTGTCCGTCTGCAGGAGCGAGGCAGAGATGTGAGTGCTCCATTAGCAAAAAGGACCTAACAAGGAAATTGAGACAAACCCCCTGGCTAACAGGTCTGGAGCCCCAGGAGCAGCTGAGGGAGCTGGAAAGGGGCTCAGCCTGGAGAAAAGGAGGCTCAGGGGGACCTTGTGGCTCTGCACAACTCCTGACAGGAGGGGGCAGCCGGGGGGGTCGGGCTCTGCTCCCAATTAACAACCTACAGGACAAGAGGAAACGACTGAAAGTTGCACCAGGGCAGGTTTGGGTGGTATATTAGGAAAAATTCCGTCACCAAAAGGGTTGTCAAACACTGGAACAGGCTGCCCAGGGAAGTGCTGGAATCACCATCCCTGGAAGAGTTCAAAAGCTGTGTGGATGTGGCACTTGGGGACATGGTTTAGTGGTGAACATGGTGCTGGTTTAATGGTTGGACTCGATGATCTCAGAGATTTTCTCCAACCTTGCTGAGTCTATGACCCTGTGATGCATTGCAGGATGGAAGGAATATTGTGACAACAGGAATTAAACTAGTTTTCCTGTACAGTTCAGTGGGAGCAGCAGGTGTAAGTCCTGGAGCCTGATCCTTCCCCTGACACAAACCAAGGCTCTGCCACTGTCATGGGCCGAGCTGTCCCTTGTGCCCCCAGCAGAGCCTGGGGTGTTTGCTCCATGTGTGTTCAGTGGAGCAAAACAGATAGAATCTAAAATAAAGCTAATAAAGGTGATCCAGAGAAAAATTAAAACTACTGAGGAGGAGGCGTAGAAATCTCCTGCTCATGTCTGCACCACCAGCTGGAGCTCCAAACATCTTGTCAAGCTGTATTTCATCAAGCTGCACCACTTCTTGCAAATCCAAGTGGAATGGCAGCCCTGCAGGGATTACTCGCTGCCCAGTTAGCAGCAAAAAGATTCTGAAAAGAGCCAGAAAGTTGAAAAGAAAAAGATTTCCAGTTTCCTACTTTAATTTCCATGTTCTGATGACCTGAAGTCATCTAAGGCAGCGATGATAAAAAAAAAAGAAGAAAAAAAAAAAATCTGTGGCATTTTCTTAAGGGATGGGTTATTTTTAGCTGTGGAGATTTAAAGTTGTCTCCAAGTTCCTGAACTTCCAGAACTTTTCTTCACTAAGGAGCTTGACAGCAAAGCAGGTTCTCTTTTTTCTCTTTTTCCCAAGTTTTCAACTGATCTAATTAAAATATGCAAAATCTGCCTTTCTGCACAATGAAGGAAAACACTTTTTTTTCAGCGAGATAAAAGGCATTTTTCCAGAGGCTTCATTTCTAAGGATAACTGCTCCTCTTTCCATTTTTAGGGCTCAGCAACTGTCCACTTTCTGGTAAAGAAACGGGAAAAAATAATCATGCCCATTTTACTTGTTATTGCTCTTGAGATTACTGGCACCAGGCAGCTTTTGGAACACAAAATGTGTTGTCAGTGCCCTGCTGGGCCTGATTCTGATTGACACCAGTGCCACCACACACTGCCAGAGCTTGGTGTACATGGAAATCTGGTCCTTGATGGTTCATTGAGTTCAGGTGGCTCCAGAGGGATGAATTCCCAAATGGGATAGACATATATAGCCTTTTTAAATGGAGTTTGGGTAGGTGAGATTTCAAAAATGACACTGCTTTTTAATCACCTGCATTTGTGGGGTTTTTGGGGGTCTTTTGCATTGCTTTTCCAGTGAAGTTTCCCTGCTGCAGCTTTGCCCTGTTCCCCTGCTAACAGGGTGGCACCAGCTTTTCCTGTCACCCCCTGGGATGGCACGGCCCCCTTTTACATGTGCAGAGATCAATCTTTTGCTCTTCCAGCCTGTGGAAGACACACTTTGTAAGAGTCTCTACTTGGGCAGAACCCAGGGCCAGGATCTGTGGTAAAAGGCAGCAGAATAAAAACCCTTCAGAGAACACAGGAGAGGACACTGATGGCACCACTCCGAAGGGAAGGCTGGAGAAGCCCCCTCCTATGCTGTCTCTGCACAATAACCAGAGGCTTTTACTTCAATTTTTTGTCTCACTAGAACTATTTTCTGTCTGTAACCTGAACCTAATCTTGGCTGCTAAATGGACTCTCTCCTTGGGCTCAAGGCTGTTCCCCGGCAGTAAATTCAGCTCATCCCACTGGAACAGGGACAAATGGATGTAATTCACAAAGCCAACTGCACCCACTCAGCACGTACAGGTAGAGACAGGGCAGTGGAACCCCTGCAGCAGCCCCTCAAGCGTCCCAGCCCCCGGAACTCAAACCCAAACCCTAAAACACAGGTTGACTGAAACTGAACGGGAAGACCATAATTTTGTGTTCTTGGACTGACACAAAACACAGGCAGAAGTTTTGAATAAATGATTTGCTGTGAATTATTTACTCAGCACTGCTCAGAACCTCAGAGGACAGGGAGGGCAGCTCAACATTTGCACGATAAAATATTGAGTGAACTCCAGTGCTGTTTGCAGGGGAAGAAGAGTTTGTCCCGATGCTGTGACCGACTTAGGTGGTGCATTCCTGGCAGGGCTGCTGGTGGGCTCTGGATCTTTGAGCCACGGAGCCACTGTCTGTGTCACGTTTTTGTGCCCCATTAAAGCTGTGGTTGCATTTCTTCTCACAGGTGGCTGCATCTCTGTCACACACAAAGTGCACCTTTGTGCACAAGCTGTAGCAAGTAAACTCTTTCCCCAAGGGAAGCGTGAGTGAGGTACAGCGAATTCAGAGCGTGAGCACATATTATTAATCTTTTAACAACATCCCAGCAGAATTTAGGGGAGTTTGGCAACGATTTTGATCATTAAAAGGGTAGGATATGGGTTTGATGTGTCTATAAGGCCAATTACAGGCTCTTCTTGAGTGTCAAGACTTGGAGCATGAAGTGTAGGAAAGGCTCATTGCAACAGTTATGGTGCTTACAAAAGAAAAAGAATTTAACGCTGTGATGTTGTGCCCGTGACAGAACTGCAGGGGACAGAACTCCCACATGGGTGTGGTCCTGCCCGTAATGGATCTGGCTGTGGGAATGTCACAGTGGAGGCAGGAGCAGTGGGACCTCTCTCCTGGTTAGCTCCTTGCAGAGGTCAGTTCCTCTCTCCTGCTCTAAGGAAAGTCCTGCATTCACCTTCAGGTGCGGAAAGGGGAGAAGTGAACCCCAGCATAACCTGGTGGGGTCAGTGGGAAAGGGAAGGAGGAAAAGTTCCTTCAGTTTGCCATAGGCAAGTTATTCTGGCCAGGGAAAAGGTAAAAGCTGAAACTCACTGGATTCAGTCTGTCTTTAAAGGAGGTAGGAGCCTTAATCAGTTGTCTCATGGACTTTGACATCCATGGGACAAAGTGGCTGGGAAACGAAGAGGAGATATGGACTCAAAGCCCAGAGGTGGCTGCAGAGTTCAGGCTGAGAGCTGGCCCCTGGACAAAGTGTCACCCGGTGCTGTGCCAGGAGGTGCTGATGGCTCTGGGACAGTCATGGATCAACCTCCCTGCGGCAGGACCAGGCTGGTGGGGGACCAGACCAGGCCCTGAGGGGTGTGAGGGGACTGTGGGTGGGTGTGTGTGGCTGTAGGTTCATGGGTGTCAGGATTTAAGCCCAGCAAGTACGATGCAGCCATTCACTAATACACACTCCACAAGTGGGATGGGATGGAGGATTGGAAAGAAGCCAAAACCTGTGGGTTGAAATAAAGCCAGCTTCATAATTGAAATAAAATAAAATATGATCGTTATCATCATCATCCAGCGGTAATGGAAAGGGAGATACAAAAGAGAGACAGGAATAAACTCCAGGAAAGGCAAGTGATGCACACACAGTGCAGTCACTGAGCACTTGCTGACAGATGCCCAGCCCGCCCCCGAGCAGCGATCAATGACCCCGGCCAGCTCTCCCAGTTCCCACACTGGGCAGGACACTGTGCTGGCCCTTTGGCCAGTTCAGGCTGACTGTCCTGGCCGTGCCCTGTCCCGGCTCCCTGCGCACCTGCTCACAGGCAGAGCAGGGGGGACACAACAAACAGCCTGGGGGTGAGCCCTGCTCAGCAACAGCCACGACGCTGTGAGCAACAACCCTAACACTGACCCCAACTCACAGCCCTGCGCAGACACCCCCTCACACCGACCCCAACACACGGCCCTGCACAGACACCCCCTCACACTGACCCCAACACACGGCCCTGCACCAGACACCCCC
>VZRO01006634.1:0-42263 GCA_013397915.1 Daphoenositta chrysoptera
CGCGCTGGGGCGGCCCCGGGCTGAGGCGGCCCCGGGCTGGGGCGGCCCCTGCAGGAGCCGGGGCAGTCCGTGCAGATATGAAGGACTAAATGTGCTCAATTTCACCTCCGTGGTGTGATGGGTGCGTGTTCCAGCTCTGCTTTACCTTCATTACAGTGAGATTTCACTGAGAAAAGGGAGTTGAAAATCCTTCACGGGATTATTCAGGAGGCTCCCTCTCTACAAACAACAGCAAAAATTCTGTAATGGGCTTAAGCTTCAGTATGTGCAGGCACAGGTAAATCCACCATGTTCATTAAATGGAAGTGTAACAATTCTTCCCTCTATTCATTCTTCCCTCTTTCACATTTAGGATCCTGGAAGTTCCATGGAAAAGGCCTAGGAATGTTTCTTACACTTTCAAGAGTTTTTTTCAATATTGTTCTAGTAACTACTAGAAGTAAGGAACCTACTGTTAATGCTTGTTGGGGGATTGTTTTTACGTCCTGATATTTCCTGCTTTTTACAAATCATGGTTTCCCTTTCCAGTGATTTTTTTCTTGCTGTTTTTACTCAGGTACAGACCTAACACCTGGGCCCTGTTGTGTCTGCTGCCAGCTATGTCTTCAAGGAGGTGCAAAGCTCATTAGCTTGTTTTCCAAGCTCAGATGTGCTCAGTATGTGCCCACACCATGTAACCATCCAGCACTGAGCCTGTCCAGCCAGCAAGACATCCTACCCCTACAGTGTGCTCTGCTTAATCCAACTGATCAATACTGACAACAATGAGAATCAGGAAAGAAATGTCAGGTAATTAATTCTGAACGCCTTCTAATTACTGCTACATGAAAAGCACAACATCTTAGGTTGCTTTTCATTTTGTTCAAAGACTTCACAGGACAAACTGGGACTTTGCAAGACCAGGCCTGGAGGGGAGGTTGGTACCACACTGAGACTGACAGGGAAGGGGGACCCTGAAGGTAAATTTGGCATTGAAAAACGCTGAGTTTGCACATCCCTACATTCCTACTAGAAACAAGTCCTAATGCCATCACAGCTTTTTAAAAGGAGGCATCGATGGAATACATAACCCAAGGGTTTTCACTGGTTTAAAATGCCAGCAGAGACTTGGGAGAAGCAAATCTGCTTTGGGATTTTCCAGTATTTGAGGCACAAAGCTCATGGAATGTTTTATTTATCTGGTAAAATGGTGTACAAGGATTTTTTGTGATTTTCCTTTTTCTTCTGTAAAATAAACATCTTTAGTAAAGAAGTCCAGGTCCAAAGAGGATTGGGGAAAGTTAAGAAACACAGCTGGGCTGCATTTTATAACAAAACAGCACAAAATCCGATCACAAAGAGTAGGTGGAAGATGATATCTGTAAGAGAAACACAGGATATATGTGAGTACTTCCCTGTCAGCTCCCTTTCACCTTCTCTTCCCACCCCATTCAATAAAATTGCTTGCCCTAATGTGGCTCTGTCAACATATCAAATGTTAACAAATAGACTTTGAAAGGTGTGTTTCAAACCCTTTCCAATCAGAAGTGCTTTCAGACACCCCTGTTAACCCAGTAAAACATGATTGTTCCTTTTTGGGGAGAGGGTGTGACAACTAGAGAAAGTATTGTTCAGTTTTGGAATTTATTGCTCTGATTTTATTGTCCAGTGTGAGGGATGTGCCAAAAGAAGAAAAACAAAGTATATAACACTGGGAAATAAAATCTGATTTTGAAATATTCACTCTTCTGTCAAATTTACTAATATTTCAGGTTTTTTCTTTGAGCTATGGATTTTATGTTGACAAAGACACTCAAAATCCATGTTTGGGATTGATACTCTCACTGTCACACTTTGCTGTTTACCTGAGAGTGTGTAAAATCTGGATAAACCTTTGCCTGTACAAAAGAGAAGGAAAACAATTACATCAGGATGATGTTTAAAACAGGGCAAAGTGCACCAGCATGCTTTGTAAAAGCAGAACAGAAAACATTTGCCACATTTTGAAATTCTGAATATTTCTTCCTCTTGGATTTCCTGTCTGAAGTCATAAAAGGGTCCTCAGTTCTTTTATCTTATAACATCGATGGGGGTTTACTGGTACAACAAAATGGACTATAATGATTCTACTCTTTGTGTATTTGTAATTTTAAATTGGCTTTCAGATTGGTGCGGATGCAGTTGATGAACTAGTCTAAAGGGCTCTACTGAAAACATTATTTGTTCCAAGGACTTGTTTGAAAAGATGAACCAGCTCAGAGAGAAATCCGTGGTGCCTGCAGGAGGCATCAGTCAGAGGGAACAGTGGTTGTAGAGCGGGGAAGCCCGGTGGCAGTGCAGGCAGTGTGTCAGGAGGGACAGGCACAGAGCACCCCCACAACACACGAAGGCATTATGGATATACTGAAGTACAGACCCTCAGTGTAAAGAAAAACTTTCCTGCTGCTCCTGACCTCTCTCCCACTCTGTGCAACCTGTCAGAGCGTGTCTGAGCTGCTGCTGAGGTCACAGGCAGGTGAGCAGAGCTTTCACTGCCAGCTCGGTGTGCCAGTGGTTTGGCCATTTATCATAAACGCCAAAGGGGTGCCTTGACTCACTTGGCAAGCGAGGAGAGTTTCACTGAGCTCTTCTGCCAGAGCTTGGAGGGGACCAGCTTCTGTTCTAGAATCCTGCTGCCCCAGGGGAAAGGGGCCTGGCAGAGGGCTCGGGCTCCCTCTGCTTGCTCCTGGGCTGCCAGCTTCCTTGCTTCCCGAAGGGAGAGGCACCCCACGACCCCGGTCACTTACTGCGCACGGTGATCTCCGCCACCAGAACGCCGCCGGTTTGTTCCGCGCGCTGCTTGCGTTTGTCACACGTCTCAAGAGAGCAGAGAGAGAGAGCCATGTACACCAAAAGAATTAAAAATTATACAACCAAAAAAAATCTAGGCACAATTCTCATGTTTCCAACCAAGGAAATCGCTGTGTGTTTTCTAGGGATTTTTTTTGTTTCTGCCTGTATTTCTAATTATTGGGGTTTTTAGTGAAGGAGAGTTTTAAGGAGAGTCTTTACAGTTCATTTTCTGAAGATTTTGGTGGGCTGCCTTTCCCACCTTGCCTTAAACAAAACTCCTGCCAAGAAGGGGGAAATTGAGCTCCATCTGTTTAACCCCTGACCTCTGTGAAGGCTTCTGTGGTTGTTTATTGCTAATGATAATTGTTGCCCATTGGGTAGAAACAGGAAGCACCAAATCCCTTCCATATAGATCAGCTCATGTCCAGCACTAATGATGCCTGTCACAGCTGACAAGGTTTGTATTGGAGGTACTGCTCTGCAGATTAAAGGTCCTTGTCCATCTCCTGACCTTTGCAGATCTCCAGCTGTGGGCACTTTTATTACAAACTCAGCATGTGGTAATTCTGGTTATGAGTTGCTTGTAAGCGCAGACCACCAGCTTGGTTCAACCTTAATTGCAGAAGACCACCAGCTGTATTTTTGAGTGGGAAGTGGACTCGAGGGATGTCAGCCTGATCGAGCAATTATCCTGAACTGGAGGGTGAGGTGGGAATTCCACACAGTGCCTGAAAGGATGATGTAGATGTTTGACAGTACTGCCAGAAGGGCACATATGAAGTAATGGGTTTGTGTTTTCTTTTAACTCTGATCTGTGGCTGGATAAAAAGTTAAAGAAATCTTGAAAAACAAACAACAAAGTCTAAGAGTTTTTCTGTTGCCTTTGAAACAGAATTTCTAACAATGTGTTTTTGTCAAACATGCAAATTTTGCACAAGTGAGTTCCCCTCGCTTAGCACTGAGGCAGTATAATACAAAATGCTTCTTTAATGTGGCTCCTGAACTGAGAAGGGGGTTAGAAAGAAAAATTGGGTTCACCAGGAGTGATGCTTTCTCTTCTCCAG
Source organism: Daphoenositta chrysoptera (assembly GCA_013397915.1). NCBI lineage: Eukaryota > Metazoa > Chordata > Aves > Passeriformes > Daphoenositta > Daphoenositta chrysoptera. The sequence goes on from VZRO01006634.1 coordinate 3,876, forward strand.
CAAGAAATGACAGCATGTTGTTGTTGAAATGACAGCAAGTTGCCCAAAAAATATTTTGGGCTTTCATTTCACCTTAAATAAAAATGGATTTCATTTTATAACAATGACATGTTCATTGCATGAGAGAAAGAATAGCAAAGCTCTGACTTGGTGAACGGTGGAGAGAGAAGTCTTTAAAGAAAGACATTTTGTGGGCACCTGCCCATGTTAAATTATGTGCCTGTATAGCACCCTCACCTCACTCCCACCTAAGGACACAGGAATCCTCTCTTCTACCTCAGTTCCTGCTCCAGAGATAATATATGTATTTTGTGCAGAATAGGATGGCTGCAAGAGCAATCACTTACTGCAGCATGGCAGGGAGGATTTTCTTTGGGAAGGGGAACTGAGCCAGGTTCTTCCACTGCCCCCAGGGTGCTCTTAGCACTGAGATACTTGGTAAAATGGAAAAAGCTCAAATTTCTCCTTTTTTCCGGGCTTGTGTTTAACTGTAGCTGTTTGTCAGACAGGACTGTAGTCTGGGACATCGACAAGAGCTGAGTTTTCCAATGGCTACCTTATTTCTCAATACTTTTAAACAAGTTTCCCAGCGTTGCCTGTGGCACGACAGGGGTCGGGGTGCACAGCTGGGGTTCACACGGTGCCACCTCCGCCTGCTGAGAGCCCTGGCACTGGCCCTACACCCGGCATGCCCTGGGAAGGGCTGGACATCCCCTGTCGGAGTGCAGCAGCGTGCTCCTGCAGCAGGGAGGCCTTACCACGGGGCAGGAGGACTTCTCGCTGTCGCAGACGTGCGTCTCGCAGTGCAGCCAGACCTTGGACAGCTTGGGGATGTTGCGGAAGCGGAAGGCGTTGAACTGGAACGTGGCCCGGTTGGTTTTCCCGTTCTCGTGCACCAGGATGGAGTAGTCCGTGGCACACCTGTGGTGTGTGTGGAGGAGCAGTGTCAGAGCCCCCGTGGCTTCAGTGACACGTCTCCTGAGGTGACAGTCTGATGGAAGCATTTGCCCTGCTGTGGGCCAGCTTTTCCTTTGCTCCCTTAAACCCCCCCACCAGCTTTCCAGTCATCCTCAGGGCTGGGCTGAGTAGAGGTGCTCCCCTGGGTCCCACCAGCACCTACCCCTTGGTGATCAAAGGCCAGTGGATCTGGTAGAAATACTCTGAGGAGGGAGTTGCCCAGCAGTTGTTGAGAACAACTTTAAACCTGGGGAGATACAAATCCCAGATTAGCAAGGAATATCCCAATTGCCAATTTATTACTTGTTCCTCCTTCCCTTGCCTACCTGTCACTTAAGCCCTTAGCTTCCACTCCAGCAAATATGTCAGAACCAATTTCTGATGTTTCAACGACAAAGGGGGCTTCCTTTATACTTGAGAACTTGGCATTCTTTGAAAGACAAAGACAAAGGCATCACACATTACTTGTAACATGCAAAGCAAGGGATGATTCAGCTTCAGACATCACTGGAGAGACTGACCCCAGAAATTTGGGTTCTCATAACCTGCAGCCTCCAAACTCTGCACTGTTAACAGGACTATTGCAAACCCAACATGATGTTTAAAACTATTTTTGTTAATATTTGGCGTATAATGATGATAAGTTACAGAACTTGATGCTGTTTGGGTTTTAGTATGTGTCGTATCACAGCATGGGTGGGAAGCAAGCTTGCTGCTGCTGCTTCTGGTGGTGGGGAAAGCTGGTGGGAGTGAGAGAGTGCAGATGACTGTATAGAATGGGAATGGAGTTGGGACATGCCCACGTGTTGGGGAAAAAAAAATGAAGACAAGTAGAAATCACAAGAAAAAAGCCATCCTGCTGAACATGGAGCAGTGTGGTGCTCAGGTGAAAATTTTGGTTACAAATACACTGAAGTGCCTACCTTAAATCCCACTGCTTCTTGTTGGGTAAGATGGTAACAAAGCTAGCACCAGAATTATACAAAGAATAGCATGTTTAGTCCTACCATTGTTTTACCTAGTGGTAAATACTCCTTTTACGTGGCCTATAATTTTAACACAGTATGTTCCTAGTTGTGCTTTTTCTAGCTGTGCTAAAATAGAGAGGCTGTTTTGGTGCTTTTGTGGAGAAAAGACTCCAAAATCAGGAACTGGCTGCTCCAGCAGTGCAGTGGAGCAGTGGAGAGGGGAGATCTGCCTGATATCAAGGTACAGTATTTTGTTGTCCACAAAATTCCAGCATGACCTAAAGATCTGTAAGGTACATGAAATATCTGTCAGGTGAGAGGACTAGGGAGAAAGCTGCAAGAGAAATGCAAGGAGCTTTGCTGTGTCTATGGAGGCCATGCAAGGCCAGCAGTACGTGCAGATTCATGCTGCTCTTGCAGTGGGACTTCAAACAAGTTGTGCTTTTTCTTATAAAACCTGTCAGCAGGTTAGAAATGTACCTCTCAGCAGAAAAATCTGCCTGATTTTGAGGGATTAAAAGAACAGTTGGCACGAGTCTGCTGTGTTCACTTTACGTATATCCCTGTTAATCAGCAGAAAGAAGAACCCCTGCTAATCCCACTGTGATTATCTGTTCCAGGCTAGTAATGTGCTCCATGGCACATAAAAGTCAGGAGCAGTAGCCCTGTTTTTTTCCAGCTCTTTGGCTGAAGCCTTTGTAAGGTGAAGGTGAAAGTGGGAGTAGCAAAGAGCACTTACAGAGTAGAAGTTGAGGGACAGTTGACTTTCAAATGAGCCGGAGCTCCCGTTCTTCACATGGACAGTGGCCACCCTGGGGACAGGACAAAATTCTATATAATTGAGGTGTGGTGATGAGGACAGGGTGAGACACACTCCCAGAAGAGGACGTACCTTTGGTCAAAGGCAGCCTGGTTCACTAGGTAGTGGGCATTGTACGTGCAGGTGAATGAGTAATTCACAGGCTGGCTCTTCACAATCACCGAGGAGTCATTGGAGACGATGGAGTTATAGAAGTGGTACATGGGATTCTTGAACTGTGGATGGGGAGACAGAGAAATGTGGGCAATACTGAGTCTTTGAGGTATCAGGAAGGTACTTTGAAACATGAAGACTATCTGGTGTCAAAACAGCCTCCCCAAGGAAACACAGTTTGGTAGCTCTCCATATGCTGTGCTGCCTAATCATATGCCTTACTAAACATAAGGAAATGAAGTTCTGTGTAATACAGGTGCAAGTGAGCAGCAGACTAATATCACTAAGCCTGTAAATATTTTGCCTGTAACTGCAAAGCACAGCTGTGTGATTCTTCCTTCTCCTTGATACTGCAGTTTGCCTCCTTATTCCATTGGTACCTAAAGCTTACTCCAAGCTGAAGAGGACAGGACCCTCTCAAGTGAGTCCAGCCATTTCCTGAGTCAGAAATGCTGACCTCCATAGTCTTACCTCTGACTGTGTCCCACAGTATGATTTGTTTTTAGGTGACAGGTCTGGGATTGTGAATTGGTAATATCCTGAATCGTGGATCCCATTGTAGCAAACGCCTCCAAGTGCCAGCTGATTAACCTCCCATCCATAGGGACACTCTGGAATTCTGGTAATGATGGTTTTAGGATAGCAGTATACCAGAATTACATCTGAAAGGAAAATGATACACCTAGAGTTATTCAGTGGTGATTTCCTTTCAAAGAGGTGGGTCTGCCCACTTACTTTCCATTGGGCTTTACTTTCTGTGAACAGGGGTGTGTGCTGGAAGGTCCCCTAATGAAAGCAGCTTTTGCTACACAAAACTGACCTTTAGGTTGTTAAATTCTGCCCTCTTTGGAAGAGTTTGGCCTTTGCCTTCTAATCAATGCAGAACTTTGTGTAAATTTTTTATCTTTCTGGAATAGCTGATTGAAAAACAGAGCCACTGCTGGGAAACCTGAAGTAAAAGAGGACTGCACTGAAATATGCCTCATTAACTTACGCTGCAAAGCTGCCTTCTGTAACACCACTGACTCTGTAAAAATAATATTGGTGAGGTTGTTTGGTAGGCTTTGTAGATCTGCACTGTTTCGTACTGGTATACAGATCTTGGCCACAATAGATATTCTGCCCTTTCTCTTCTTGGACTGGCAATGTAATGCCAGCACAAACTTAGTTTTTCCAATTGTCAAGTCAAAAGCCGAGATCTAAAAATGAACTGAAGAACCTAGGCCTGCTAAGAGCAATAGGAAATGACCCAAGCTCCCAGCCCTGTTAACAGCAGTGCTCTGTGTTTCCAAACATGGTAATTGCTAATACAGCCATGAATGTTGAACATAACATAGAGACTGATTGCTTCATTATAGCAGAATTGGATATTTTTCACAGGCACAGCTAATTTAAATGTCTGATGGAAATTTACAGGGTAAATATTGACTAACCATTAGTGACCTGAAAACTGAGAAAGACTTCCAATTACTACAGTGAGGAAAAAAGGCACCCTGCCTGGAATTATTCAATTATTTCTTTTAAAGCCCTTGCCACTCTCATTTTTTATGCTAAAAGCCTCATTTTGCAGCCTTTCCATGTCTGCTAGGGAATACTCAGGGAAAGTCAGCTAGAGACTTTAACAACTCGCTTTTTTTTGGTTAACAAACCTTCAGCACATGCAAGCTGATTCTGCTTGTGTTAATGCTCAGATTTATAACTGGCAACTTTACAGCTATGAAAATTCCTGCAGTTCAGAGAAACTGCTTGTGCAAATAAAGGTCCTGAAATAAGTGGCTAGAGGGCCAAATACTTTAGTTACACCATGAAATGACTGACAGTAATCTGACAGCAGTCACGCACTAAAAAGCAAACACTAAATTGAGGCGTATTCCAACACGTTTCCAGAGCACATTTTGTAATTGTAGTGAAATTTACATTACAGGTCTGTCTGGTACCAGATCACTTCAGTTTCTAGGCAGTAATCAGTGTGCAATTAGAGCCTTATCTTCAATGATTTTTGTGTTTTTCTTACTTTAATATAACAGTGTGGTTCAGGAGTTCAGCCCAGCACATTCAATCACCACTGGCCATCTGATTGTAGTCTGTGGGACTTTAGCTTGGGCAGCAAAGATCTACTGCATCTAGCCTGTACTATTACTGAAAATTTCTAACAGTTTTTGTTTTCTTTGCAATTTTATGCTTTTGTGAATAATTTTTTGCACTATGGTTATTGCACAGAGTTAAGTATATGCCTAATTCTTTGTGGGGTTGGGACTTGAATGGTACATTCTTTACTGTGCTAGCTCAAAGCAGATCAATAAAAGAAATGTAAGCATTAGCTCTACAGAATGCACAGTTTAACTTTCTGAATGAAAACCTTTTGGTTTTGAATGAAAAAACCCTGTGGCAGCTTAATTACAAGAGAAGATCTTAGGAGACTTGTTATTTTACCTGCTTTATTTGGGCTGCAAGGCCCCGCAAGAGCTCGAGCCAAGATGACCAGCAGATAAATAGCAAGAGTCACCATTTCTTGCAATGATCTGAGGACACAGGAAATAAAAGCTGAAAATGTCTTTAAAAGTGAAAATAAAAACAATGCATTGTCTGCAGTCCTGAACTTCCAGCTACTGTTAAAAATGTCCTTTTTGCAGAGAGAAAAAGATAACATTACTGATATTCTGTCACCCAATGTAATTGCAACTACAGGGTAAATATTTCCAAGACCACTACTATAACTGGGTCACTACTGTGACAATTTTACTATTTCAGTTAAGTGGTGGCTTTTAATTATTCTAGTTTTATTTCTTGCAAAGAGTCTAAACCTAAAGTGTTAATATAACCAAATGAAACTGAAACAGTGGGATTTGAAAAAAAATGGGGAATAGAAATTACTAGAAGAAATACGATGCAAGAACATATATAATGTGCTTAAAGTTTAGTGCTGAAACTATTCTCTGTGGTGATGGCTATTGTGATGCATAGCTCAGTTGTGGTAAATGATGCATTTTCTCCTCTGCTGCTAAATGTTTAGTTTTTCGGAAAACATCCATAGCAGTAATTTACATTTACATTTCAGGCCTCAAACCTCAAAGCTGTTTCCCACAGGGGAGAAACACGTACAGCCTGTGGGATTGGGACTGCAGTTCTCATATTTTCCCTTTGTAGACACTCTTCAGTATCAGCCCTCATACACACATCACTAAGCAGACTAAGTAAGAAATACCATTTAAGTAAAGAAAAAAAATCATTCCAATTTAGTAGTTCTAACAAAACCAATCGATTTCAACATTTTCATTCATCCTCTATTTAAAAACATATATTTATAAAAGGGTCATAAAGTACATATCAGTGACAATTCCTTCTAATTATAAGCCTATGCATTCTACAAGAAATTAATGGTTATACCTACAAGACAGGAAGGAGCTGATTATTTCAGATTTTCATCCCAGTCTTATTCCAAAAGCAGCGCTGTCAGCCCTTCCCAAGATGTCCTCTTTCAAATGAACCCAGCTGGTGTTATCTTCGCTTTATATAAGCAATCTTGTAAAAGGAGCCCATCTCTGGTTAAATCTCAACCCGCCAGTATTGTCCAGTGTGAGAGGAAAAAAAAAGAGTTCTAGAAAAGCAGTTCTCTTCCCCTAGATGGGACTGTATTGCTGCTATTTGATTTTTAAAAATCTTTCTATGGTGGATGTTTACAGATCTTGAAAACAAATGAACAGAAACCTGCTAAAGATACAAAAGTTTTTGGTTTATTAGGAAAATGTAGAATTTCTGCAGTGGTGAAGCTACAACTGTCTTCTACAATTCAGCAAAAATGTATTTATAAGAATTAGATGCTTGTCTTAAATGGCTTATTGATAATGTCAAGCTTTTGTGCCATACAAGTGGACAAAAGTATGGCAACAGATCATATACCACCTTTGGAGTTGTTTTTTTTTACTTTTTTTTTCTAAAAGCTCACAGGCACATAATCTGAGTTTAGGTAGGCTTTTCCATAAGCCTAAGCTTAATACTCCATAATTATAGTACATAATACTCCATAATTATAGTACATAATACTACATACATCTAAGACTGTGTAATATACATTAAATATTAAACTATAGATTGTATAAAATTTACCATTGCACAGAAAACTGGAACAAATTTGCTCTTTGTATGACCATCAGTCATGAAGTTGCCTATGACAGTCTTGGCCAGCTGGTAGGATTTTATGGTGACCCATTACATCCTGTTTGTATCAGGTTTTAGTGAAAGGTCCAGAAAAAGGATTGGGTGCACTACTGCTATTTTATATGTCTGCATAAAAAACGTGGGCTTTAAACTGTCTTGCCATGTAAACTGGCCCAGCCTCAACTTTGGGCACTGTCTGCCTACCCAGTTCTGTGTGCTGTTGAACACTTATGCTCTGATACCTGTCTTGAGTCACAAAACCCAGAGGATGTCACTGACTTTGCCTGTGGGACCCAGCCCTGTGGAGCTCCTCACAGATGGTTTGGTATCTCCTCTTGTGCAGAGCCTCATCCATGGCAGGGCTTTGGTGTGGATCTGCCTTCTCTCGAGGTTTTTGGCATTTAGGGTGGACAGTAGTAAAGCTGTACCAATTGTCAGTAGTCTGGCATTTTTGAAGGAGGAGAGAGTAGAATGGAAGAGCACAGTGGCCCTGACTTTAGCTGGAAATGCTCAAGGAGTTTTTAGCCAGCCTGTGGGATTTAGGGGAGCGCCTTGAGGACAGCATTCACTACAAGAAGTGTCTCAAGCCAGAAGACCTGAGCAAAGCAGGGCCATGAGTGCACCCTGCATCACCATAGGGGATGGTCCTGTGCAGGTGAATCTGCAATCACATAAGAATTAAGTAATCAGGGTGACTTCTTCTGGCAAAAAGAGGTTGAAAAGCCTATACACGTCTGTGCTTAATTTCAAATACCAAGTCTGAACCTAGAGTCAAGCTTTACAAGGAGTTGCTCTCACTGTTCTTGAGAGCCAAGTCCAGCAAGCCATCACAGTCTGATTTAAATGAGAGTACCTAAAGACGGACACATGGATAAAATCCTCTGGCCAGGCTTTGTTGTTATTTTAATTGAATTAAAGAATAATCCACTGAACAAGAACCAAAGCTAATAAATCATTTGGTGTGATCTCTCTAACTAGAGATTATCCTCATCAGAAATCCTAAAACAATGAAGATTCAACTCCAGGTGTCTGTTTTATAGCCTCACCCCAAACCCTGCAGGGATTCAGGCCCAATTTTGATTTCCTAAGGCTAAGTCTGAATATATGCTGTGTCAACATGTACTTGTTTTTTGTCTTTCTGTAAGTGAGCGTGTATTTATTCTGGAACCAGAAACCAGGGGTTCTGGTGAGACATTATGATCAACCCTCTTATCAAGAATATATAGCCCAGAAACAAGAGGAGGCTTGCAGGAGAAAGCTTGTGACTTTGGGCATGAGAAGGGACACATGGCCATGTACAAGCTGATTCTTCAAGCTCAAAGGATCAGATTCACTCCTGGAGTTGGACTTGGCCTCTCGGGCCTGCCCACACAGGGCTGATTTGAAGCATAAGATATTTGGCTAACTTTGATTGGGCATAGTGTAAATGCCTTGCTAAAAATTATGTAAGTGGTCAACCTCATTGTAACATTAGCAAAGCTCTTGAAACACAGATTAGCTTTTTACTGATGATTTTTAGCAAATACTGTAATTAAGTTATCACTGGTATAATGCTACAGGTTTCAGTGGAATTACTCCAAAATGGATCTAATCCCATAATTTGTAAGAGAAAATAAAACTCTCACTATCTTCTCACAGAAAACTTATCTCCATGTACATAATACTCCTTTTAGGCAAAAGGTAGAAAACAGAATGAAAACCATGAAACAAATTTGGCATTAGTGCCAGCTGGTGCATAGTACTTTGCATTTGCATAAGAAACAAGCACAAAATGTACCTAAGCCAACCAGCATTTGATACCTGCACTGATCAAAGGTGAAGGCTTGGGGAAGGGTTGGGTTTCTCTCAGTAAGTGCACACACAGAAAAAGGAAAGCCATTAACTTGCAAAGCAGACCATTGAGGATTGTTGCAGCTCCCTGACTCTTTCCAAGCCCATTGAATCATCTCAGCAATCTAAGTATTTGTAAAGATTTCAACCAAGAGCAAATGAAGGCCTTATTGTGGATTTCACCTACAAGGGTAGCTTGTGTCTCCAGCTTTGTTCCTCACATTGTGATGGAAAGCTGTGTGAGTATCAACTGTCTGGCTCTTACATGAAGCAAATGAGATTCTGCTGTTCAAACCTGCAAGGGATATTGCAACATCCAATTTTCATTGTTTTTGGACAAAACAATAAACCTGAAGAGTCCCGTAGCTATATGGAAGGACTTTATGGGACAATGAGGATCGATGGAGACAGGTAGCTGACTCCAGGGGAAGGCAGATCTGCTGACACTCACCTGGAGGCTGCAATGTATAAATGGTGGTGTTTCCACACACTAAAACCTGGCATACTCGGTTTTGTCTGAGATAAGGTGTGTATTTATCCCACAGGCACAGAGACATCCATGCTGGGTCTGGAGGCATAGCAACTGTATTTATATTTGGCCTGATCTGAGTGAATGGATCCTCTTGGAAGTGCAGCACTGTGTTGGTACAATCAAGTTTTCCTGAAGCCTAATTGAGCTGTGCTGTGTAGACTTATTCCCTCGAGTCATAAATACCTTACGGATTCAGGATTGTTTTGCTTTTTACAGTGTAAATGCCTTTCCAGTAGTTTATTACTCATGGCACATGGTTGGTCACTCACTGCAGCTCATGACTGAGTCACCATCCCTGGAGGTACACGTAGATGTGGCACTAAGGGACATGGTCAGTGGTGGACATAGCAGTTAGGATAGCTGGACATGAAGATCTTAAAGGTTTTTCCAACCTAAATGATTCTATGATTCTATTCTATGAATGTTTTAGCCTTGTGAGCAGATCATAGAACAATGCATGTATGCACAGAGAACCTGGGAGCCACAGATATCCTGTACCCTAAGTCCCCAAGTGGCTGATATTCTTCAGTAACTGCACAAGACCTATCAGAAGAAGGGGAAATTAGAGGAAACTGTCTCTGTAGAAGAGTCACATAAAAATCAGAGATGGATGTTTGGGCCACCGGAAGAGACAGTCCTCTGCACTTGACTTCCTTGTGCATTAGCTGTCTGTCTGTGTAACTATGCAACCCTGAATCATAATTTCTCAGCAATCACTTGCAGCCACGGGCTTGGTGAGACACTGCTGCTGTTGGTACATGCACTCCTGGGGTGTGGGTGAGGACAGTCTCTCAGCTGAAGAAGCATTCCCTTGACATTTCTGCTGTTCAAGACAGATACTTACAACAGCAAATCTTGATGAACACGAAATTGTGGCTGAAGTAAATAATCATATTTCATGTTCATTTGAATGCCTGATCCTATTGATGTTTAGCTTTGCCAGCATATTTAATGTTCTTTGGATGCTTCTTCAGCAAAGTCCCGCCTGTTTTGCAGTTTGCTGCTGCTAGAAGAGAACATCAGTTTCCAGCTGAGTTTCCTTGAAGCCTTTGCGTGGGTAAGTGCTTTATTTGGTGTCATTTTTTATGGGATTTCTTGGAGCTAGATAGTTATGAAGAATAAGGATTTGGAGCTTGATTTAATAAAGACACGGTGCTTGATTTAATGAATATTTGAGACATGTAAAACAGGTCATGCGAGACCAGAACTGATGACTTACACTGGTCATGTGAGACCTCTCTCATCCTTGGACTGCCTCTAGTTGGAGATGCCTAAACTTGCCATGTACTTAATTACTTTGTCTAAACGAGGCATGCATTGTGTTAACAGGGGCTGTAAGGTGGCCTAGATGCCTGCACAAACATCTGCGAGGTGCCCAAGGTATCCTGTGACACAGGACCTCTAGGACACTCATTCACTTTTGGAGTGGGAACTGGAAGCCAGGCAGGATAGTCAGGGATGCCTTAAATGACACTGGATGTCTGTGTGTGGGCACCTGAGTGGAGACCAGCCAGACACGCTGCTCTGGTTGGCTTCACGTTCATTTTTGCTTGCCTTGGGAGCCTGAGCAGCCCTGCACACTCAGCAGCACACATGCCTGAGCCTGCTCCAGCCTGCACAGCACCCTCCAATTACTCACTGAGTGCCCAAGGACAGCTTCCAGGTAGAAGCTGGAACACTTCTGGGGAAAAATATCTTTGATCTCTACAAGCAAAAACTGCATCTGGGTCTCCTGTAATCCTGGGTGAGGGCTCTGACCATCAGGCCTGTGTGCTCCAGCTGTTCTTTGAAGAGGGGTGGCTGTGGCTGCTGGGTTCCACTGTGTCCAGAGCTGCTGTCCCACCTGGTATGTGCCAGAGCAGTTCTGTTGAGAACACAGGGATTAAGTATTTTGTAATGGAATGATATTGCTCAGGGCATGCTGTAATTGCTGGGCATTCTGTAATCACCTGAATGTGGCCTAAATGGCTTCTGAGGTGCTTAAGTGCTTTTTTGGATCTCAACCACGCCATCCTGTATAACACCTTGTAAACCTTTTAGTTCTTGTTATCTCAACAACAGGTCTTGATCTCTTGGCAGGGTGGGGCAAGGATCTCACCTCAGTGTGGGGGAGGATTTTAAAAGGAAGGTGAGAAAAAAGGAAGAATGAACTCTTTGTGTCATTCATTAGTTTAATCTTTTCAGGTTGGCAGCTGGCTCTGACACAGTGACCATTGCTCTTCTTGCTCCAGTAATGCTCTCTTTTCTGGGCATTAGCCCACTGGTACTGGGAAGGCTGCTGAAATATGATGTTTTCCAGCTTGGGTTGGGGTATGTCACCACAACTCTAGAAGAGTCTGCTGCAGCTGTCTTATCTTCTGCCATGTGTGATGGGCATAAATAATGCTGCTCACCCAGGCTGCATGCCTTGCTACATAAAACCTGACAAAAACAGGACTACAGTACAGTGAAACATAAAAAGTATACTAAAGGCAAATATATCCTCTGGGGTCCCTCAGTGGCAATTCCATTGACTGCTGAGAAACTGACCCTAAATGTATGCTGCTTATTTTAAAAATATGGTAAAGTAAGAAAAAAACAAAGCTAAGACAAATGAAGGGGCAAACTGATGTAGAAATTTCAGAAGCAGGAGGAATGCTAAATTACAATAAAGGAACTGATTGCCATGCAGCTTGGAAGTGCCTCACATTCCCAAGCTGGGAAACCATTCCTCAGATTTGCAATCTGTATTGCTTGGGAGCCTGGAGCACTCCTGCTCCCTCTTTAACACCTCTACCCTTACCTGAGCTACAGAGCCCTTCTCCAGCTTCCTTATTTCCCCACAGCCTGATCCAGCTGAATTATAAACCTGCTTTGTGGGACCCAGATAGGAGTGCACACATGCAGGATTGGTAAAAATCACGTTCTTGAAATCCTCACCACAATTCCTATCCTTTGAAGAGTTAAGATCCATTTGTTTTCCCTATGAAATAAACTTTCAGTATCTGTAGTGCTGCCGTCTCAAACCAAACACAAACCTTTGCACTTCTATCAGTGGCAGCTGCTGATTAAAATCACAGTTTTGGTTTCCCAAGCTACATAATCCTGCTAGTTCATTCTTAGACCTACTTTTCTTAGCACACTGTATCCATTATACCAGTGTTGTCCTCATTTTTGAAAGTTTGTGATTTTTCGGCAGTCTGATAGCATCATCCTTGGAGACAGTCTCTTTTGCTGTGAAAGGGATCTGTTTGTTATAGAGAGTTATGTGGCTCTGAGAGCTACATGTATCAAACTTAGCTGCATTAATTAGCTGGTGCTGTGCTTGTAAACTGATCATAATAATGCTTATCACAATCTTAGTACCATTATCTCTGTTTTGCAGATAATGGAACTGAGCCACAGAAAGGCAAAGCCCAGCGTAGGGCTCTTGAGCTGCCCATCCTGCTCTTACTTCTCCTGTGCCATTGAAAGAGTAAGCTGCTTGGAGCAGAAGGTGTCCAAGCAAACTCTGGATGGGTTTGTCTGTGAATGAGAAAAGCTTCCTGGGAAGCTGTGGGGACGACTGTCTGGAGGGACCAGGCCATGTCTTCTGGAACAGAGGACTCCCATTTATCTCAGAGGCTCTTTTCCCACCTAAAGTCGTGAACTCCCCCTGCTCCTCAGTTTACCATTCCCACTGGCCTTTATGGCTTATTGACAATGATTTGGTGACTCACAATCCATTACCAGCTCAGTGTCCCAGTGGATTTGCCTCTTCTGGTGCCATAAACAAAGCTTTTCTTCCCACTTTGTCAAAACATTCTTTAGCATGCAGCCTCCAAAAAGGTCACTTTCTGAGACTTCCCACAGATAATAGATCAATTTTCAGATCAGTTAAAGAGTATTGTTCTCTTCAAATTGCACCAACACACTATTGATGACATCCATTGAGATGGTTCTTTCAATTCACCATGTTTCATAGCAGCAGAAAGATGTTACAGCTTCATGCAGTGGAATGGAGCAGAGCAAAGGTTTCAGCCACTCAGTTGGATATTCATATACTTGCTGCATTATGACTCAGCTGATGCCAAATAAAACCCAGATCTGACTTGTTTAATTGGCTGGAGGCAGTATTTCTTGTAGAATTCACTTAAACACCAAAAGCAAGAGGTGGCTGTGGCACTGCCCTTGTACAGCTCTTCAGAGATTTTCATGGGCTCCCTCTGATAGTCAGGTTTGAGAAAGCTGACACCTTTATGTTTTCTTCTGCTGAGCTGTAGCTGGTGTTGCATTGATCACTCAAAATCAATTCGACCATCCTGGGCAAAAGTAGTAATTGCTATCTTTTTAAGTGACAGTTTCTCTCTTTTGGTGTGGCTTACAGTAATGTAATTGGAGGAAATACACAGTCTGCAGCAAACCATCCTTTCGATCTAAGATGGCTGAACAGAGCATTGTGGTCATCTGAAAGTGTTTGCAATTATAATATACCAATGGCATTCATGTAGTGTTTCCTACAAACTATTCCAGAAAGTATGACACTGCAGTTCCCTTTCATGAAAATCCCTCAGGAGTACAATAATCTGATTACCTTCCAAGGGATTCATGGAGTTGTTCTCCTCAGTCACCCACTGTAGCTCCAAGTACTCAATCCTCCAGGACAGACTGTGCTGAAGACTCCAGATTGATTATGCTGTTAGTGACGCAGGAAGCTCTGCTGCTGTTTGTTTATTCTGAGATTAGCTAAAATTAGAAGTTGACCTTATGTTCCTGAATTAATTTAAAGGCAAAAATTCAAGTTACTGATTCTGATGATTTCTTTTCTGGAAATATGATCTCTAAAGCCAAATATGGTCTTGAAAGCCAAAGATCCTTGAGCTATGAGTCAGTTCTTAAGTGATTTTGAAATGAAAGGTGTCTGGGCCAATTGATATATAGGAGCAATAAACCCTGAGCAATCTCCAAGGTAATGCCTTAAAATGCTATATTGGACATCTACAGATGTGTGAGATTTTGACAGATAAAGAAGATGTCAAATCCTTGTTTTAAATGTTTGAAAACAGCTGGATAAATTCAGTAAATAGACAGACCTTGGTCTGTTGACTGCTTGGATATACCAAAAGCACAGGAAGTTGAAGAGTTACTCTTTGCATCTCTGGATGTTCTTGTTATCTTAAAAAAAAAAAAAAAAAAGGAGTAAAAAGAACAGAGAATACTGAATATTTTACAGCAATAGGTAGTGAAGATACATTATTTATGTTTCAGAAAGTGTGTAAGGCTTAAAGTGCTGAACTTGAAACACTGGGAAAGGATCTGTTTTCACAGGCTTTTTCCTAATATCAGTTTTGGTTTTTCTCAGTGAGCTCCAAAACAAAGTGTACCCAAATCAATATTCAGTTCTGAAAATGTAAGCTGATTTGAGAGTATTCTGATGCATCTTCCTGAAAACCCTTTGGAAAAAAAAATGTAGCTGGAATGCCCACACTCTTCATCTAATTACGGGTATGGGTATGGTATTATTTTGGCATACGTGAAATCAGTGAATATGAATGTAGGGAAGATGTGGCAACAATGGTATTTTCTATGTTTGCTATACCTTTCATTTCAGGCTCTCAGAGACCTTTATAAAGATTTTAGTCCAGACACCAAGTGGCCAGGAGATGGTGTTAGTGGTGTACTATAAACAGACACACGTGACATGGAAAGGCAAAGTGACTTATGAAATCTGGTGAAGACATCTCACCCTCCTCTGAATGGTGCCCCATTTTTTGGACCCTTCCTTGGCCTGTTCTGATTGTTTGCATTATCCATAATAATTATTATTTAGCACTGCTGTTTCAATATGGCAAGCAAGCAACGATTTGAGGGCATAATTTTCTTGTATCTTTGTCAATACATTCATTAACTAATAATGTAGATAATTTATTGTCAGGTAAGTAATAATAAATCAAAGCCTATGTCACTCACGAATAGCAGATGTGAGTGAAGTAAGTTCAGTCATCCAGACCTTTTTTACTTCTCTTCCAAGCCTTAATCTTGTGTCTAGTAACAAGTAGTTTGCAAAGATGTTCCTTTCTAGGACAACAAATGCCATACGTTCCCTTCCTTCTGCACCTCCTGTCAGGAGCCAGCTCAGCTGAGATCCCCAGCTGCAGGGTGACCTCAAGCCTTTCAGTCAGCCTTGGCAATTCCTAGACCAGCTCATTTCTCCACTTCCTACTCTTCATTTTCCTCATGTAGTTGCAACCCTTATGGTCTGTCAAATATGCCACTAAACCCACAATGTCTGAAGGTGTTACTATGCAATGTCACCTTCTGGTATTCTCACCTTCCCACCTCCTTCCACCTTTCCTGTCCCACCACCCTTCTGCTCAGTTACCCCTTCCACTGAGCTCAGCAAACACTGCTGCTCCATCAATCTCCTTCATTTCATGACTTTGCCCATGCTACTTAAATACACTTCTGTGTGAAATTTTGGTTGTAAATCTCTCCTTCCACCAGTCCTTCGCTTTGTGCAGGGTTTCCATGGTGGTTTCCTGCTTGCTTTTTCACCTCAGCTCCTCTCACCAGCAGTATGGCATCGGCCAGGAGAGGCTCTGCAGGCAGGGAGACAGGAGCTGGTGTTGGGCAGACAGTGGTGCTCAGCAAACACGATTCCTTGGCATCAGGCTGTTGTTCTTATCTCAGGTTATACATGCATGGTTCTGCACTTTTAAAAGCTATTTTAATCATGACTATCCAAAGAGAAGGAAATAAAGGCTCTTGTGCCTCCTATGTTACTGTACAGTCACAGCCAGCCTGGACACTTTAGTCTCAGTCTAACTTCACTCTTGAAGTGAAGTGAGGAGGCCAGGTACAGCCTGGCCCCAGGAGCTCAAAGCACAAAGAGGGAAACTGTACCTTGATATTTCATTGCTCTGCCTTCCTCAGGGAGGTTTCTGAAGCTCAGTGTGCAAGAGGAACCTGCCCCTGCCTTCCCTGATGTGTGGACTGCCCTTGCCTCTCATTTTGCATACAGGAGGGGCAGTTCCTCTGGTTCTCTTATCTCTTATTTGCCTGCCCATGCCAAAGTTGGGGGCATCCTGACTAGTGGACAATGTAGCTCAGGTGCAGGGACAAGCCCTGATATTTGTATCTAAATGCTGTATATAGCCATCTTATCTACAATGGTTATTATCTTTTAGATTTAACATACTGGACAGAGTGTCCTGGATGGCCTGGGAAAAGAGCCATTGGGATTAAAGGTCACTGAGATCAATCATGCTGATGATTTATTTAAGTGGTTGACTATTGTGATGGTAATAGCTTTTTCTGCTTGGCGAGTATGCAGTAGGTTTTTTTTTTAATTTTAAATGATATGGTACTCTCTGCAAAACTTCCTTTTTATGGGTAAGTATTTTAAGTCTAGTCTTGGCACCTAAATACCTTTTAAAAATTGATCCAAGTGACTTAGATGCCTAATTCATATTTTTTAAAAGAAGTTACTTAGGAATCTAAATCTAGTTATTTTCAGCATCGCAAAACTGATGGACTTTTCCCCACTGTTATCAGCACTGGAAGCTTCTTCCTCTATATTTGCCAAATAAATCTATTGCATTTTGAGTTTCACTCAGAAAAGCTTTTTAAAAAATAACTCCTTGCTTTCATCGAGTACCTCTTCCAGTGAATCTCCTTTGCCTGCAGTGACACTACTTTACAACACTCACCATGTATTCTTCAGATTGGTCTTTGTCCTGCAAGTACAGAGAGCCTCCAGCACCACTGAGAGCAACTTAGAGTTATTGCCCTGAGAATACTGGCAGAGAGGGACATTTGGAAAAGCAGTTTTCCCTCTGAAGAGGATATGTTGCCCTTAAGTTATTTAAAAATGAGAACTGTTAAGGAGATAATGCTCCATCCTGTCAGGAAAGTATATCTTTAGGATATTTCCATAGAATTCATTATTTCAATTTTTCAACCAAATTCTACAGAGAATGAATGTGGAAATACTGCAGTGCTCTTCAAGATCAAAAGCCTGGTATATTTGATCAGTTGTGCTTACAGATCTGGAAGCACTTCTTGTTTGGGAAAGGTTTCTCTGTCACAGAATTCTCTGAAGCAGAAGTCTTTTCTCATAAGAGTAATACAGACTGAAATTTTTACTTAGGAAAAACACACTTATTTAGTATGTTTCTTTTTAAAGATTGCTCTTTAAGAAATTGAAAATGCCTGAGTGTGTGTATGAAATTGTGTTTGAATACAAAGGAGTGGTTAATACAAAGTTAATACAGAATTGGAAATTTGTGTATGAGAATGTAAAGAAGCAGAAAATAGAAAAATGTGGTCAGGGTACACACATATATGGAATCCTACGGAAAACAGCAGCAAAATTCAGGAAATATTTATTCAGTGGTTTGACCATACCTTTGGCTCAAGCTTGGTAAATATGTGACTACTCAAGGTAAGGATGCCAGAACAGGAACATTTTTAACAGGTCACTGACTGTTATTTTAAATGGACTCATAGCTGCATGGCTCTCTTAGATATAATGCTAAGAAATTCCTTGTGTGGAATGGCATCATGTTTTGTTGAAATATTTTCTTATTTTTACCAGGCTGAGAAATCTTTTGATTCCAATTTAATTTAATTTAATTGCTACTAGTAGGATACCCTTCAGGAGCTTACTATCCTCATTCTTGCTGGAATTTCTGTTGCTGTAGTGATGATGTTTTCCAAACATTGTTTTGGAAAAAGACATCTAGGGTTATCATTAATATATAATTATGATAATGAATTACGATAGCTTCAGTTTGCCTTCCTGTAACACTGTGTGCATATCTACAATAAGATAAGAGTCTTCAGGTAGCATTTACACTAATTATATTAATTAGAGAGTTGTTAGGGTAGTATTGCTACTTTATAGCCCTTGTACTATTTTGATAGTCCATGGGCAAGGACACTGCTTCCTCTAATTTGGTGAATAAGGACTATCACAGTTACTTGGGAAGAGGATGGCTTTAGCTGGAATATGAGTGCACCTGCGGTTGTGCAGCAGAGGATCCCATGTCCAGTCATCCAAAATTACCAGTTTCAGGGCATGGCAGCCTTTATTTTCTTCTGCAGACATGATGCATGTGAAATATATTTCTGAGAAACTGGAAGAAATTCAAGAAATAAAAAATTATTTGCATGTACTGGCCACAGACATTAAACTGCGTAAGAGCCCAAGTAAGACTGTGCTTGTGCTTTGCAATTGTAACTTTTCTCATTTTGCTTTTTTACAGTTTATCTTTTAGTGTTCATACTTATTGAACTTGACAGTGTTAACTGCAACCATTTAGAGAGAAATTAAAGTGAGGAGTTCTTGTTTCTCTATTATATTGATAAGTTCTTTTTGTCACTGTGATGGAGGGTACATATCTACATACAAAATACATTATAATTTTGGAAGATGGAATTAATCCATTTTTTATTAATTTCCCTCTTATTGACAGTGTTAGAAAGACTACAGGATTAGCACCAACATTACAGTTGATTGAATGGCCCTGGTGACACTTCAATCACAGTTAAAACAGATTCTGTTGCATGAAAGGCCAAGGAAAGGAAATTACAGAGCTTGGTTTAGGGAAGGATTTAAGAGTGATACACTGATGCATGAAGAATTAGGGTGCCAAAGCAAGCTGGAGAATTCTGGAGTGGTCTGGTAAGCTCCAAGGCAGAACTGAATTCAACAGTTGTGTGCAGATCCCGATAGCTCAAAAAATACCATTTTCAAAATTATACAAAAGAAATGTGGTTTCCTTTAACCATTGTAGAAGGCTCTGAGGGGCAGAGGTGAAGGAGAAAGGGGCAGGCTGATCAGTCCAGGCACTAATTAGGGCCAAGGTCTCTTTTGCAAGTTAATGAGTTTCTAAATAGCTAACGAGCAGCTGATAGGGAGCGGAAGAATGCTCAGCCTCTGCATCCTGCTTTTATTTCTGCCCTAAAATGAGAGATACCTTTAGGAGATACAGATAGTGTATTGTGTACAAAAGTCTTCTACAGGAAATAGCTGCTTCTCAGGTGAAAATCCTTTTCTTACACAATGCAAGGGAAAATTTAAATACATCTTTACATTCCTGAGATTTGGAATGATCTACACGAGTATTTCTTGAGCCTTACTGCAGTGCTCAGGATAGGACTTGAGTGATTTTAACTGTTCTGGTCTCTCTGACCCTGCCTTTGGCTATGCTTCCGAAAGTGTCTGACATAACTGCTCTTGTTTGCACTTCTCCCCCATCCTTGTGTGCTTGATA
This sequence comes from Daphoenositta chrysoptera, assembly GCA_013397915.1. NCBI lineage: Eukaryota > Metazoa > Chordata > Aves > Passeriformes > Daphoenositta > Daphoenositta chrysoptera. The sequence goes on from VZRO01006634.1 coordinate 23,529, forward strand.
GCTTTTGCCATCTTCCCGACCTTGCCAGGTAAACATTGCACGAACACAGCTTCTGCATAGCATTCATTTGGTTTTGAAAAACATCGAAAGGCAAAAGAAATGCAACCAGGTACGTGAATGAGACAAAAGAAATAAGATGGGAGGCCAAGTGAGCACCAAGCAGTGGGGGGATCTGCCCTTAGGGCAGACCAGAGAGGGGTGTATGGGCTCTTCTTCAGCCCGTGCATGGCTGTGTTGACACATTATCCTGCGCCGAGCCAGAGGTGCAGCCTGCTGTGTGTGTTGAGCTGTGGGTGTGATACACCCTCAGCTGAGCACCCATCTGCAGATACAGGAATCAATCATGCAGAGACAGTGGGGATTTACTCACTCGAGCTCTCAGCTTAGAAGGGTTCTTCCTGAACCGCTTGCACAGCAAACCTGACTTCATCAATTTTTTTCCCCCACAAGACTCTCTGCTACTCATGTCTTAATAGGTATTTAATAACGTGCACAAGTTAAGTAGAATATTCTTTTATCTGCTCTAAGATTCCCTTTTATGTTCACCACCTTACCACTTGGTGGATCTGCATCAGGAAAGACCAGCGTGTTTCTTCCCAGTTTGAAATACTTGTCATTCCTGTGGTGGCTCTTTTCTGAGTCATAGCTTTTCTAATCACTATAGAAGTAACATTAATATAGCAACACATAATTAAAAACACCTGGAATCTCTTTGGCTCACACTACAATTGAGTATGATTCCACAGCTGTAATTAACTAGGCAGTGTTTGGAAGTGTGTTGCATCCACCCCCCTGCCTCCCCTATGCTAAATTTCTACTCCCTGTGTTGTTCTTACAAAGAGCAATGAAAAGCAAGGCTTGGAACAGAGACATTTCTTGACTGAATGTCATGGAGGCCAGGAATCCTCCTGTGATGTGTTGGAATGTCTTGTGCTGTTCTTGTTGAAACAATGCACAGTGATAGCTTAAGTCTGATGATCTTAACACTGAGGGCATTCAGCCTTTCCAAAACAAATCTTCTGCCACCTTCTTTTTGGTACAAATTAATTGTCTCCCACCTGTAAAACAGGTAGCTGTTAATTCACCTAAAGGTTATAGTATGCTTTTATATGATGACTGTTGTTTCTCATAGATGTAATGGCCTAAAAATAGGGCCTTACTTATTCCATGCTCATCCTTCTCCTGTAACTCCTTTTGGTAAATAATCTTTGGCTCAGGACTCTGGTTAGTGGACAGTACACCTCACAGCCAACACCTATATAAACTGTTGTCTGAACAGGATATAGCTGTCTGTATGGGCAGAATTTGATGAACTTCTATATCGTTCCCTTTAAATTGGCCTATGAAAGGGAATTGCCAATGAGTCATGTGCTATTTGCAGATTAGTACTATCCAGAACCTGGTGCCAAGGAAACTGATTTATTCTCTGTTATTACTTTGCTATTCATTGCATTGTGCAATACATCAATTGCAAACATAAATACATTGTGTAGTCCATGGATAGGAATAAATCCTGTTATGTTCAAGTACGTACATGCTAGGTGCTAGCCCTGGCACAGGGAATTGCATGTATTGTGCAGTTTCTTTGGATTTTTCATATTCTGTAACTAGTCCTTTGATGGGGTTTTTTTATTTGTTTTTTCATTTGGCTGCTTCATTTTTGATACTAACTGTGAAGACATGACTTGAACAAAATATTTTGGACTTTTTTCTGAAATTCACGGTGTTCACTGAGGGTCTCTTGTGTATTTTTGAGCTCTGGGTGTTTTTGACTGTTGCAGAAACTTTTGGGAGGACGTAATTTCCACTTGACTTTCCCACCAAGATTCTTCAGCTAAGGTATGTTTGTTTGTTTGTATGGTTTTTTGTATTGGTTAAGTTTTGTTAGGAGTGGAAGACAGAAAGACTCTGTGGCATTATGTAGAATATATTCCTGTTTCTTACATCTCCTTGTGCTCAGACTGGGAGCACTTGGGGAACTTTGGGGGAGTACAAAGCCCTTTTACAGATCTGTGTGTCCGGTTCAGTAAGGAATGCTGCTGTGCCTTGGATATCTCCTATGGCTAACTCCTGATTTGTGCAATGGTTTCTGTAAAACAACTTTCTGATCCAATTGGAGACTGCTCGTAATCCACTCCCACTGCTGCTTCCATCAGTCCCTGGTCGGTGCAGGTGGGATCAGTCATGCAGCAGCAGATTCTGCCAGCTGTGCCCTTGCACTGATGGTGGACTTTGGCTTCATGTTAACTTAAGGACAGTGAAAGACATCATCCCATGTTTTCTACAATCTCTAGAGGCTTTTTTCATTTGTACTGTCACACTCTGGGATGTATTTAAGCAGTGCTGTGGGGACAGAGAACAGACTCTGGGCACAGGCCAGCTGTGTGATCAGACATGGAATATCACCCTGTGCCTTTGGCTGCCCTTCAGACTCTGCCTTGTATTTTTAGCTTTCAGTCTCCTTAGCATGAGAATTGTCTCTTCTTACAATATTTGTAGCATGCTGGCTGGATTAGCAGTTCTGCACACTCCTCCTCTAGTCTCTAGTAAAAAGCAAATATTCAAAATGATTCCTTAATTTTGATTAAGGAAGAATTGTATTTCCTAACACTACATGACAAAGCATCCTTGTTTAAAGGAATTTGTCTGAACTGGCATCCAAGCTTGGATGGTGCTTCAGATCACTAATCTCCTGCAGTCCAAGCTGGTGTTTATTCCTGTCCACTCTCAGATCCTTTTACTTGGCATAGCAGAACATACCATGCACCCCACAAATTGTGCTGGTGAGCATATTTAATTGTACATCAGCAAATTACCTATAATTAGCTCCATCACAGCAAGATCCTTGGAGATCCTCAGTGGGAGGACTAATGTCTTCTCCAAGGACAGGAGCAACCCTGCAGGGAAGATGGAGCTGCAAAGTTCTGCTGGAGGAGATTTGAGCTGGTTACAGCCTTTGATGATCAATCTGAAGTTGTTTATATTTCGAAGTCCAGGCTTTGACTTCCTTGAGCTGTAGCACTGGGTAACTACAAATATCTCAGGGTTTCCCATCAGTCTTGTGCATCTAGATAAAATCTTCATTGATTTGCTTTAATACTAGACTGTCAGGATTGTCAGCTGGGATGGGGTTTGGCATGACTAGAAGTCAATGGTTTGTCTATATTTGGAAGAGTCAACTTAAACAAATTTTATATATAGTGCAGAGAAACTGGGTCCTTCAGAGCCTGTTATGAGCGAAGCATCTGGATGCTTGAGGCATCTGCTCTGGGATCAGAAGGACTGTGCCCTAGAAATGAATGTTTCTTTCTAATGTGAGAGACAGATAAAAATATCAAGGCTTAGCTGGGTGAAGGTCACTCAGTTCGTTGGTCCTTCAGTCCAGTTCATCTTTTCCTTAGCCTCACAGTAATCTCTCAGTATTAGCAGGACTCAGAAGGACTTAGGACAATTTTTCTGAGTTGTAGGAGGCAGATGGAAGAGCAAGGTGTGGCAAATCATGTATATAACTTGTTTGTACCTGTAAGTCCACCTCAGTTTTGTGCTAATAATGCTTTGGAGGTTTCAAAAACCCTCCAAATCATCACCCCTTCTGACTGTACTAGAGCCCCACATGCTACCTTGCAGACCTTGTAGGTCTTGCAGATGGCCAGGGAGGCAGAATCACAGCTGCTCTCAGGCCAGAGCTGAGGCCAGGATCGTGGTCACAACGTGTGCCATATTGCCCCAGATGGTTAACTCCTCTAGAGTAAGAACCCACAGTGGTTTTCTGTGTTGCTGTTTCAGACTTTCCCATCTGATTAGCATCAAGTCTATTCTCACTCATCTGAATATTTACCAGATATATCAGCAACTGGATTTTCCTAGGTATTAGTAGATAATAATCTAATTTCTTAGAGGAATACATTTAAGAAGACCAAATAATGAATTTTCTGATTTGGAGTGAGCTGTGTCTATCCTTCCATCTTGTCTTTTACTGCCATTTCATCTTCAATCTTATTCTTTCCAAAATGAATATCCAAGGGTTGAAATGGAATTTTTGAAGTTGTGTTATGAACACTTAGACATGCTGATGTAAAAATGTGAGAACTCCTGACAGCTCTCATTCTGCCCTGTTTCCTTGCCATGAAAAGTGCTGCTCTGAGGTACAGCACAGCAGCAGCCAGCAGCTCTTCCCAGTTTCTGTGGAGAGGTGTCTGCTGCAGTTACACTGGTGTTACGCTGGTGCTGAATGGCTGTAGGTTTTGTTACTACCATCTCTGTAGAGTTAAAATGTGTATTTGTGTGAGCCTGCCATTAGGACAGCTGAAACCATCCATGCATAATGAGCTGGAAGTGGATTTCCAGTCTTGCACCATGGCTCCTGTGAGTAACACATACGTCACAGGCCTCTTCAGCCTCACTGAGATTCCCCTCCTCAGAGGGAACCGTTCAGCTCAGCAAATGTTTGAGAGTCAGGACTTTAATTTGTATCGATATTATCTATTAGTACTCTTCTGCCTCAAACTGCCCTGCATGTCCAAACTTATTGGAAATATTGCCGTGTGTGTGCAATGCTGTCCATGTAAACAGAACAGAGAAAAGTTAGTCTGTGATCACAGATTTGTCCACAGATTTCAAAGAGAGAAAACTGAAAAGCTTTTCTATTCAGAAGCATCACTGCAGAGAGCTGGGGAGATGCATTTAGGTGCATGAACTTCTATGTCAGACAAAATTTCTCAAGGTGCATTATACCAGGGCAGATGTTGCAGAATGTATAACCTTGACAAGGATCCTGGCATGAAGAGGAGAATGAAGGCAGGAAGCTGCTTTTGGACTGCATCTCTCTTGAAACACAATGATATTGTTGATATCAAACTCTCACTATTAAACTGTGAGCTCATCCTCTCTCTTCACAAGTGTTGCAGTATTTCTGAGCTGACATCTTCATTTTTCAGCAAGTGATTGGGACAAAATTGCTCTTATTTTTAGATTAAATGAGAGATGATTAACAACAAAAATTCCCATAAAGACTAATTTTCTGTAATAATTCCATCCATTCTTTCATGCAAAAATATCCAACCAGCTCTAGTGCAAGATGCTATTAAAACCTGTTAAGAACATTTTAGATTTGGTTGGCTCCTACATCTGACTGTACCACATTAAGGTTAATGTATTAAATTAGTCTTAAAGCTCACATTGGTTATAGCTGAAATAGCCAAGATATTTTAGCATGAAGATATGAAATGTGAAGCCCATGGCTTTCCAAAGTCATCTGAATGGGTGCATTGTGTGAAACTCTAGCATTTTTGCCATCAGTTCCAGTCCAACCCCTCTGATTTTTATTAACATTGAACTGTCACCAGTAAAAGTTAAAATGTATTAAACAGATGCTAAAAACATCCTTCATGACATTGCTGCAATGGTGCTGCTGCAGAATGTGTCTGTGGCATCTGGAAATTCATGACATTTGTTCTTGTATGCTTTTGCCTTGGTACCTTTATTGGTTGCAGGTTTTCATAAGGATTTTGTCTAGGTAGCTAAAACATATCCTTTTGGCTTTGGAATCAAGAATAAAAAATACAAGTTGGCTTATAAAGTAAAATTAATTTTTTTAAAAATATCATTAAATGTGAAGCAAATTACTGCTGCCTAAGCTTATTAAGCATGAACTTGTATTGGCATCAGTAAAATCATTCAACCGGAGAATAGTTTGGGTTGGAAGGGACCTTTAAAGGTCATCTAGACCAGATTCCAAAAAATGGGCAATACAGTAATCCACTGTGCTAGAAAGATGGTACTGGATGACAAATGTTTGGATGAAACTGTAAAACGAGGTATTTTAATGGAAAAGATGTAAACATATCGAAGACATTACTTTTCATTGACAGGTGTTATCCAAACCCATTATTAATTTTGAGCACTCCAGCTTTGCTCGTTTTTTGCAGTAAAGGCTGCAGAGGTGATGACGTAGGTGTGTGTTAATCAAGTGTCAGTGGATCACATATTTCTCTCTCTTGCAGGACTTAACATTCATCAGTCTAAGAGCAGCTCCAAATAACAGTTAGTCATCCTTCCAAACATCCTACCAGGGTGGTAAGTATTTTGCCATTTTACAGATAAAGATAATTATAAAAATATTAATAATTTCTGACTGAGAATCATTAAAAATTGCAGAAAGGGCATTATTCCTCCACTTGTGGCAAAGCACATGTATAGAATTTATGGACTAATGTGTAACTCAGCCCACCAGCAATGGGTACTTCTACAGGAGAAGCTATCAGGTGACATCCAGTCATCAAACTCAACTTACATCACTCAGAGTAGATGGTAACATGCCTGTGTCCCACGCAGAAATGTCACTGCTGGCTTCAGTAAATTAACAAGATAATCTTCGTGTATTTATGTTTTGGGGATAACTTCTTCATGCATGTAAACAGGGATGTTTTGCTTCCAAATCAGTTTCAGGTACAATGCTGCCCCCATGACCAAGTGGACAGTGGGGGAAATATTGTCTTACTCAGCACTCTGATTAAAATGATTGACTGAAAGAGACATTTAGAAGCCTCGTTATGGAATATATTTATCTTGACAACCATAGCAAAAGAGCAGTTGTTGTGCACTGAAAGAAGTTGCTCCAAGTCATTTCAGCCATTGGTTCATGTCCAATAAAACCTCCAAGATGGGACTTCTTGACTATTTTAGCATGAATGCTTGAGAAACACTTGGATGCTTTGGGAATGAGGTTAGCTGATGCTTTATATAGGAATGGCCAATAAACACCTTCTACCCATCCAGAGTATGTGAAGCTTGTGAAATGATCTTCTTCCAACCTCTGACCCGGGATAACCCATGTAATCTGTCCACCCCATCTGAGTGCTGTAAGAACAGCTGTATGTCCTTATATATTCTGGCATCACAGTAATGGGAACCCTGTAAGTGCCTCAGTAAGAGAGATAAAATAGCAGGGGACAGAGATCATCTCTGGCACCTCTCCTGGGTACCTCCTCTCTATGTATGAATCATTCTTTATCCAGGTAGGTTTTATTTATGTCCTTTCTCGTTACCACATATGTGGCAGGATTGGCAGGCCATGGTAATACACTGGTTAGATTGCCATATTTTTTGCATAAAAGAAAATACAATTATAGGTGTCATTACAGTGTCCAGGATACCTGCAGGCTGGAAAATAAATGTTTCTCAGGTGTCTTAGAATGGAGCAATATGTGAAGCAGAGCAGCTTAATTTCTTTCAGAATCACTGCCTGTTTTACAGTTATCTTATGTGTTCCTTTATTGCTATTTTTTAACTGAGCATGAGAAATCCCTGATTAAAAATAAGTCTGTGGAATGCTATTTGTATGTACCTGTTAGTTAAAGCAAATACAATTAGGATGTTATAGATGACAGTTCTGGAATAACCAGTACACAGAAACATTTAAAAAATGAAGATGTGAAGGTCAGAAGATGATACATAAACGCTTCATCACATTTCCCAGATTTTTTCTGTACTCATAGATCCTTTAGTTTGTAAGTAGAGGTGTTAACTGAGCATACAGAGATAAAATGGCAGTTTGCCAATAGTAGGCAAGGAAAGAAGCCATCCTATATGGCAGTACTCTGGTTTCCAAACTGTAGGTGGTAGAAACCACTTTGGAAATCTGTTTCATTAAGGAAAGAATGATGTTCCTGTCCAACACAATTACAGTGTTCTCAAGCATGGCTGAATTGGATGTAACTTGTAGCAATACTTGAGGAAAACACCTTGATCAAGAAAAGAACGCTTTGGTGATTAATCCCATTGACATACATTACTGTGGCCTAAAGGGCTCTGACAAATGCAATGTAGTTTTAATTAGGGAATTAATACAAATATATGCTGGTAATTTGAACTGTTGGCATGCAAACAAACTAGATTATTATTTTTTTAACTGGGAATTTAAATTAGATAAAAGATGTTATCAGTATTTACATTATTTTCCTCTTTTTACTCCCAGAAAACAAAATTAAGCCCTAACCTGAATAGAGCATGTAAAGCATGTACTTCTTAAAGCCACAATTTGACCTCATTCTCCATGAAGTCTGTCTTCATTCTGGGGCTCCCCCTCCCCCATGTTTCTGCTCTCCTTCAATAACAGGAAACAATGCTATTCCTCCCATGCAGTGGGATGTGACTGTCTGAGCACAGCTCCACAGACACTTCTCCTAATGGCTCTGCTCCCCTGCACAGCTCCTGCCCCTCCCTCAGGTATTCCCCACACCCTTCCACTGCCTCGACAGTTGGACCAGTGGGATGGTTGGTGAGGACTTCTTTCCAGGTGGATCATTTCCCCTCTCTAGATCACTGCACACCTCCCTGAGGGGGGATATATTTTGCCACTAGCATGTTTTGGCCAAAAAATCCCAAAGGAACGGAATGTTTCCTTTCTGCTGAGAGGTGGGAAAAAAATGGAAAAGGTGAACCAGGAAGGGTCAGGTCTTCAGGTGACTCTTAAACCTGGTCTTTGGGCTTTGTTGGGTAGGCTTCTCAGTGGCTGAATGGATTTATTTCAGTATTTCCAAGTGATTGTGTTTGGAGAGATGGAAGACTAAAACAGGATACTCGACAGGGCAAATAGACTGGTGGGTTAGAAGCAAAGTTGGATGGGTGGATTCTTATCAGGCTTTGAAAAAGGTAAACATTAAACTTCTTTCAGCATTCCTACCCCCCTTAATGCAGCCCGACTCTGCCTGCCTTAGTTATCCAGTATTCCTGTTTTATTGCTGTTTGAATATATTTGATTCAAAACCATCACCTCTTTATCCATTATGAACACATCAGTCATGGAAGCAAGCAATACCACAGACTGAAAAAAACCCATCTGTGTCTTATTTGAGGCCTGATGATGTTTTAAATACTTGAGTGTCTTCTGAAGATGTCACATAGTTAAACTGTGATAAACCACTCATCTTTTAACTAGAATTTCTGACCACATAGTTATGTCTTGCCATCCTTGTGCATCTTGGCTGAGGAAAAAATTCTACTTTGTTATACCAGTGAAAATTTGGAATCATTCCAATCTCTACTGATGTAAAAGGGACCAGAGTCTTTCCTGTACAATACTTTCTATAGCACTTCAACTTCTGCACTGTGAAATATCTAAAGTGGGTCTTGGAATGCTCCTTTCATTAAAAATGAAACATATTTACCAAGAAATTACATCAACTTCAGAAAATATTCTGAATGTAGTACAAAGATAACTGGATATCATTTCTTCAATTTAGAACAGAGGTATGGATAACCATAACTGCCTGACTTTAGGCATAGCCTTAACCTTAGTTAACCCCTGAGATAAAAGTATTGCCCAAATTAAGAGTTTTAATTAAAGGACACTAATAAACTTTGTGCCCTGAAAAATGGAGTATGTTCTTCCCCTGTACTAAATTTGAGAAAGTTGCAGTGCCCTGGCATCATGGAGACTTACTCAGACATCAAACTCTAAGTGTCTGAACAGTGAGTGAAAAATGGGATGACAGGAGGAGAGAGGCCCAAGTAACCTCAGTGCACAAAAGTATCTGTTTGCTAATGACCTGTTTGTTTTAGACCAAAAGTTTATTATTGCAGTCAGTAAAGATATGAGTTGAATTGCACATACATTTTCTGGCAGCATTGGTCAAAGTTTGTATTAACAGGTTTTGAAGGCTAAAAACCTTTACAATGAAAATCCACTTTGTGGCAGACTATTAAGGCTACCAGCAACAGAACTACAGAGCAACCCTGAAAATGGATTTAACACGAAAAAATGTTTTCTGCAGGTAGAATTTGCTTTCTGGCACTGCTTTGATGATTACTCAAGATCCTGTCTGTGCCATGGATTTTCATCTGCCGGTGGTGTTTGCATTAAGTTGTGTAACTGCTTCTTAATGCCTGTTACGTAAGGATGCATAGATTGCAGCTTCCTGAGGTGTCCTGCACAAATCACAACTGATAGTGGGAGCGTGCTTTCAAAGGTTACTCTCGGTTGAAAAGATTTTACATTAATTAAGCCCTCCCTGCGTAAGTCAAGTGCTTGGTTAATACAGAAGTGTGGAGTATAAGTTCAAGCAGGGCTCAGAAGGTAGGCAGCTGTGGTTGTCCTGTAATGGAGTATTTAAGTTTTGTGATATTTGTATCATACACCACTGGGATGCAGCTCTCCTGGTCCGGGGGGAGATTTGCCATTGGCTTTTGCCATGCTATGATTTTACCCCAAGGATCTGTTACACAAATAACTCGTAGATAGAGAAGACATCAGAAGACATAGTCAACATTCAAAAGAGAGTTTTCGAATTTATTGTATACTAAGTTTACTGTTTTAACTCTTTTTCTTGTATTTAATTTTAATTAGGCTGAGTCAGGATCTGTACTGAGGAAAAAGAGCATAAAGATGTCTTGGACGTTGCACTAAATCCAGCATTTAGCCTGAAATGGGAGAAAGTGAAGAGAATGGAGATAAGAAAAGGAATCTCAGTTTAGCAAAAACGCAACAGTTTTTTAAGTCTAAATCAGAAGGATTATAGACACAGTTGGAATTTAAGATGTTTTAGGTATAACATTACCTCCTTTCCTTCTCTACCATTCATTAAAAACCTTTCTAAATGATTCATTTGAATTCCCATAGCAAACACAAGTTACATTTCAGGCACTTCTTCACTGGAGGGCTCCACCAGGATATATTTTCTAGTGTGGTCCTCTAAAAATGCACACCTTACTTTGTATAGAGACTCTTCAAATTCCAAATATTAACCGACCACAGGCATATCACATACATCTATGGTCAGGAAACCTCTTACATAGAGTCCTCAGAGGAATAGAAAAAGCAGAGGAGCAAAGAGAGTGGATCATGCTACTGACCACAAAGTTGCAAAATTGCGTACAGACTCTTTGATTTATATAAGTTCTGCTTCCAAATATTCTAAGTACAGACATGGATGACTTTTTCTCCATATCTGCCTTTTAATGAGATTTAACAACACATAGATTAGAAAATAAATTGTATTTCAAAATATATTTGCTCTCATTTTGAGGGCTGATCAGAAGCAGATAAGATATCTATGCCAGTCCTTGAAGTATTAGTTAAAATATAGTAACCAAGTTATTTTTAGTAACAGGTATTGCTTGGGTAAACAAGCTATGAAATTTTGCTGCATGTTTCATCATACTGGGTAGGGTTACTGATGGTACCTCCTGGCCCATACATACTAATGATCTACCAGAGGAGCTGAAACTGAATGAGGAATGGCCAAAAATGTCAGATGATGCCATGATGTAGGTTGGACATGGGGCTGATATTTGCAACATAATTCTCTTGGAAGACTGTTCCAGAATTTACTTCTTAAGTGCACAGGAGTCTTCTCCAGTTTCCCATCTGGCTGGTGCTTTCCAAGTACTTTTTATGCATTAACTTAATTAGCACATCTTAAACATGTGTCATGTAAGAAATACTAAACATTAACTATCCACAAAAACGTGTGTGAGAAATGTCACAGGTGAAAATGCACAGAAAGTTCTTTTGTGAAAAAAGCTGGTGGGGAAACACAACTGAGCTTGGTTGGGGAAGCTCAGTTTGATCTCAGAGACACTGCAGTAGCTCAGGAGGAGAAGAAAACTTTTTGCAAGGAATAGCCAGAGGCACATGCATGCCCAGTATATTCTGATCACTAAAGTAGATTTCTGAGGGCACATTCAAAGTGCACTGGTCTGCTCATTCTTTTTGTATTTCATATTATAAATATAACACTTGTAATTTATCATTTATATTATACTTATTATTATTATTATTATTATATAATCATAGTATTTACAAACTGAAAGAGGGGAAACTTTGGCTAGATATTAGGAAAAAATTCTTTACTGTGAGGGTGGTGAGATACTGGAACAGGTTGCAAAGGAAGGTTATGGATGCCCCAGTCCTGGAAGTGTTCAAGGCCGGGTTGGATAAGGCCTTGAGAAATTTGGTCTAGTGGGAGGTGTTCCTGCCCATGGCAGGGGGGCTTGGGACTAGATGATCTTTAAGGTTCCTTCCTAACCTCTAAGATTCTATGATAAAAGCACACCAGTATAGTCAATCCATAACATTAAAAGTTCAGTCACAAAATGCAGAGGTGGTTATCTGGAGTTTGCTAATGTTTTTCCTCAGAAGAAATAAGACACTGTGGCTTCAAGAGGCTCCTCATCTTGTCTTTCAACCTGAGTTAACACCAATTCTAGTTTACTTGAACCACTGAGATGCTTTCAGTAAATTATGCTGATAAACAGGTGCTCAAATTCGGTCAATTTTTTTTATGCAGGATAAAATGTCTTTTCTTTGTAACTTTATGTCTCTGAAAAAGACAAAAATTTAAAGCCAAAATCTGATATAATCTCCTCTTGTACCTCAGGTTAAGCTGATGATGTTCTAATCAAAGGCACCAATCACTCCTCTCCCTCAAAAGGCCTGGCTCAAAACATCCCTGTCCTACAGTCTGGGGTACTCTGCTTCAGGGAGTATTTAGTCTCTTTTTGTAGGTAAAGGTAAAATAAACAAGAACCTTCCAGAAACCACTCTTGCTTTATTCATCCTGTGGAAATAATGAAAGGGGAAAGTGTCCTAAGAATAAACAAGGCATGTATGACCCTTCATTATCCTAAATCTGAAGGAGCTGTGGGGTGACTTAGCCCACGAGCAGCTTTAGGAATCCAGCCTGTCATGCTGTGACCCATGTACTTCTCCTGAAGCCATGGCTGGTCATGTGTGAAATACAAAGCTAGTAACATGTTCTGTTCTTTTATGAAGGGGAAAGACAGGACCTGCAAAAACATAATCTCCTAGAAGGAGATTATACACTTTTCAAGGCCTCTGCCATTTCAGGTGAATATCCTGGAATAACTAGGCAACTGAAGAGTTTAGGGTATACAATTAAAAAGATTTCTGCTCTCATGAAGGTATAAGGTGCTTGGGAAAGTATTAGGTTATGCTTCAAACAGTGAAAAAAACCCTATGCAAGATTTTATCATGATATTAGTTGAATATCTGTAATTTAGTAGCTGAAAAAGTATGCTTTTGCTGGGTCAATTGGTATCGTTTTGGTCAAATGATCACCCATAGTTTTTGAAATCTAGCATTGCAATACAATGGTTGGCTGAATCTTAGGACTTAAACAAGGACATTTTTCTGCAGTTCCCAGATGCAAGAGACACATAAGTGGGAGTGGGAAAAATGCCTTTGTTTGGGAAACACACTGTGGGAAAATTGCTCAACATGATTTGAGTGTCAGAATTGGAATGTAACAACTGGTGTAGCCAGATTAGTGCAGAGAGAAGGCCAAAAGCAAAAAACTGCTTTTTGTCAGGGTTCTCAGTTAATTTTGTCGTGCTGAGACAAAATTTATAGTTTACTTTTCGTTGATGGTGTTCATAGATAAAATTTCAGTTACATCAAATTAATTATATGTATCTATGGTAAACTAAAGCTGGAAACCTTCTATTTTTTAGTGAGACTGACTTACAAAAATGAAATATATCTAGACATCTATGGGGATTTTTAGTTCCTTTGTGCTTTTTGCAAAATTAAAAATCAGCAAATCCATTTAGTTCGCTTGCATAAATTGGGGAGCAGGGAGTTTTGCCCTTTGGAGGTGTCTCTCTCTTCATCTATGTAAGAGATAATCACATAAGGGATTGGAAAACATTGGGAGTGTAAAGCCTTCATTGGAATATATGGCAGACTGCACCAGGACCATTGCATCAGAGCAGAACAGATACCCGACACTTTCCTAACTCTCCCAAGGTGTTTCAAAAATGGCTCCAAAATTCTGAGAAAATTTCCCACCCAACAGGTCTTGTGTCTTTCATGTCAAAGGCATTAAGAGTCTTCCCCTGTCCCACCCAGCAGTGCCTTGATTATGGTCCCAAATACCTGAAAATGAGGGGAGGGGTGGGGTATCATGTGATTCAACACCTGGGTCACACAATCTCTTGCAGAGCCTCTTGAGCACTGCTGTTGAAAGAGCTGTCCATGATCCTGACTTCAAATATCTACAGTACTTTGCAAGATGTGACAAGTCCTTCTAAAGCCAACAGCTGCACAGCAGAGCAAACCTGAGCAGTGAAAAGTGCCTCCTTTTGGGATACTGATGGAACACTTACCTAGAACCTCGTAACAATCAGGGGTTTTGTTATTCTAGAACAATGTGCACATCTTTTCTGTTCTAGAACAATTATCAAAATTGCTGATAATTTGATAAGATCACGATTTTGTGATTTTTCTATGAGATGCCATTTTTTCAAAATTGCCCATACTGCCCTTAGCTCTCAGATTTCTCTATTTTCTATTATATTCCTTGGTTTCTCTTTTGGAAGGGTAGAAAGCAGTTCTGGATTCCTGAAGAGGGAACTAGATAAGAAGAAAAGTCTTTGCTTTTTGCAGAGAAGTTGACAACAAGTAGAAGTTTATTTGGCTTGACAATAAAGTAATTAGTGAAACTTGAAATACCTACAGATGCAATTCATCCTTTACACACCAGAGTCCCCCACACATACCAATTTTTAATGATTTACAAATGGATAATACCTTTGATTATCCAACAGTATTTTGGGCCTATATGCAGTAAATTAGTTGCTTCATCTGTTGTTTTTCAGATAAAATCAGCTCTTGGATAGAGTGTCAGCTTTGCAAATACCCTCAAGAAACAAAAGTGGAGAACTGTAACAACACATCCCCCTTGCTCACAGCAGGCACGGGGAGCTTGCATTGTTATGGCAGATAATTGCTCAAGGCACAAGTATGGGAGAATCTTGACCCAAATTCTGCCATGCCTTATTGCTATATTGAAAATGCTGGCAAATTCCTTTGGATAGTTAGGATTTTCTGATTTGTACAAAATGCATGTGTGTAATTTCTTGATAGAAAAATGGTGCTCAGTTTGGAAGTGTTAAAGTTAGTTATACTGGGTTTAAACCAGTTAGTTACACTGTTTTTTTCTGTTAGAACAAAAGCCTTTTTTTGTACTAATGTGAGTAACAAGTTCAAGGGAAAAGCTAGGAGCAGCTTGGGCTGAAATGCCCCTTATCTTTTCAAAATTACAGAAACACGATACGCTATATTACATAGGAGAGAGTCACTCTACTCTTAATGAATTTTGTATTTGTTCTCAAGATAAGGGGGGTGAAATAGAAGAGAAAAAAATCATTTGTCTTGAAAGGAGATATAAAGTATACCCAAACCATTTTTACGTACAATCTTACCAGCCCATTTCTTGGCCACTTGCCACTCTCAGATGCTCTTAATATATTGTATACCAAAGGCAATACTGCTGACACTGAGTTCTGCCACTGCCAAACTGCATATTCATTATTGTTCATAGTCATGTGAGGTCAAGTTCGGTCACTGCAAACAAAGAACCTTTGTCTGGATCTTTACTCCCTCCTCACACAGTTTTTGGTTCCCTAACTTTTGTAGCGCTCCCCAAGTCGAAAGTTTCTTTCTAAAGAGGATGCTGTGTACTCTTTTGTAAACATGTCTCCACTACTAAAAGTGACATCATGGGAATCGCTGGAAATGAGCTCGGAGAACAGACCCCGGGCAGAGGCGATGTAAAAAGAAGTCCCCTTGTCCCTTCTCCCTCCTCCTCCCCACAGCATTGTCCAGCAAACAGGTACTTTGTTGAACTCCATTGGAAGCTTCAGGAGGAATTGAAACATAGGAAGGACCAATCATTATTTTAGAAAAAAAGAGTCCTGCCAGCTCTTTCTCTTCTGCAGGCAGCTATGCACGAATGTGGTCAGCAGCTTATTCACACAAAGCCAGGGTTCTGCTCATTTGCCATCATATGCAAATCACCTCCCTGGACTCGTTGGCACGCTAAACACTCCGGTTTAAGGACTTTAAAAAGAGGGATTGCAAAACTCAGGCATGCTCCTGCTCCAACTGAGATCAGTGGCAAGCCTCCCATTGGCTTCAATGGAAGCAGGATAGAATCTCCCCTTTCTGGAAGTGAAACCCAGCGGTATTTGAGCTTTTTGGAGCACATGCAGCTCTGAAAGTCTGTTCCTTCGGGGCATTCCAAAATTTTTCCCATTCGCTTGATTCCATGGCAACACAACATCACCACCAAGCTTTCAATACTGAAATGAGATTTTACTACTAAGCCTGAGGATTTATACAAGTGTAAAAAGATCTTGCTAAGCTGCAATTCCCATTAGACTAATTCAGGATCCTTTTCCAATGAGTGATGAAATTATCTCTGGACTTATTTTACAGTAAGCCAAGAATTTTTAAGGTTAGAAAAACAGGAAAACTGCTCTATAATCATACAAGAAACATTCATTATTATACAGAATCACTATGTTTAAGTAAAACACTGTATCTATTTACTATCCTTTTCAAAACAGTCTAAAGAATAGCCTAAGCAGTTTTCTCATAAATGATACTAAAATCAGACTCTAGAGACTGCACAAAATTATGGTAAAACCATTGAGGCTTTTCTTCTGATTTCTGTATTACTTATACCACAGAAACAACTCTTTTGCAACCAGAAAAAAATATACCAGTGTAAAAGTGTACAATGAAAAAACATGCCAAAATCTCCATATGAGGTTTTAAAGGTACTATAAGTCATCTTTTATAGAGGGAAGCAAAGCAGACAAGCTGGCTTTATACTCGGTGGCTGAGAGTTTGCTCTGAGTTCAAAAACAAGTGCCCTCTTTGATCCCCTATTTTTATGAGTGGAAGGGGAAAAAAACATCAATATGATTCCATACCTAGAAAAGGTTGAGTTGTATGTAAGCAGTATTGAGGGTCTTTTATAAAGTACCTACTAAGAAGTTCCCATATAACAATACAAATGCAATGAAACAATTACATTGCTAAGACATTAGTAAGATTTTTAACAGCCTTATGTTTCCTGCATTTTCTTAGACTCGACATATAAGTGTTCATTGCCATTCTCTGTTATATTCAGTTTTCATGTAATCCAGCTCTTGAATCATCTCCTCCAATGTGATTTCTAACATGATTCAAGCTCTGACTTCTCTCACTGCACGTAGACTCGCGCTGGAAGCCATGATCAGGATGTGGGCTGCAGCATTGTATTGGGACTTTTGGGCTGCTTCTGGGATCTGCTGCTTATACAAAGAGAGTTACAAAAACACATGATGTAACACTGGATTTCACTTTTCTGAGTGGAGTTCAGAGCTTCCCCTTGCGATGCTTCCAACACCCCTGGGTCAAACAGCAGGCAGCCCTGGGTGTGGGATGTGGCCCGGCTGCTGGTCACAGGATCAAAGACAGGCGTTTCCTTCTCTCCCTCCATCAAGGCAATGAGATGCTCATTGAGCAAACCGAGATGAAGGTGTAGTGACAGAGGGCACAGATGTGACAGTAGCACTGCGACTGTCGGTGAAACACTTACGGCCTCCTGGCTCAGCTCTGATTAGCAAAGCAGCTACAAATCCTCTTAGCTGCAGCAGAGCCAGCTGAAAGCAGAATCTGCCCCCTCTTTCCCAACTAACCTTCAACAAATCACTCCAAGAAAAAGTTGACATCAAGTCAAAAGCTTTGTTATAAAGCTGGACAGTTAAGGGCTTGTATTTTAGAAGTGGCCAGAGATTCTGGGTACGTTCCTTTGCAAGACCAAAACTAGAAAGTGGGTGTTTGGCACTACTTCACCAGCTCTCCTTCACCAGAACTGACTAATTTGAAATTCCTGGCCCAGATTATGAGAAAATTGGATGAAAACTTAAGTATGTGAATGTCCTCTATGAAATACAATTACAGATTGTCCTGTTTTTATACAAAAGGTGATGTTTTGGAAAACTATTTGATATGCACAAATACTGGACTGCTTATTACACAGAAATACAAGTTTCATATGAGTTGTACATTTCACTAGTTCATACCTTATGGTGTTTTTTAATTTGAAAAGTAGGTGTCTTTTATTCCAACATCCACATTGCAACAAAATAAAGTATTTTTTCTTGCTAAAGGAGGAAAATTCAGACTCAAAATCCCTTCTGACCCACAAACTGCAGAACGTTCTTTGTAAACTATCAGCTCTAAAACTCCAGTGGTATTCCCTGGAGGCACTCAGTTGTGGGAACTAGGGCAGTTCCCCTATGCATGCAGCAGTTAGGTTTTTGTCTATTACATCTTAGGCATTTTCTTTTACGTATGAAAGGCAGTTGTAATTATTACAATTCTCATTTGTAATAATTTCAAAACAACATCTAGAAGGAAGACCTTAAGAGGAAGACTCGTGGTACTTAAATTTGTAAGCAGAGTATTTGCATTAGTATAAATGACGTCGTGTATTTTGTCAGTTTATTCCTGTATTGCACTGCTGTGATTTGGGCATTCAGAGAAGAAATGTAGGCACGAGCTTTCCCGCTGGGCTGTAACTCAAGCCACAAAGAAACTGTCTTTAAATAGCCCAAGAATGCCAAAGCCAAAAAATACTCTCACCCTTGTTTGGTTACATGCAGCAATCTCAATCAACATTTACTTTTGCTCTCAGTAAAAGGCAAACTGGCCCTGCTGCAAGGCCGGGCAGGCAGATCGATAGCTGTCCCGAAATTTCTGCAATTGTTCTCAGCGGCAACTCTGAGTCGCTGCAAACCCATTTAAACACCATTTCACATCATTTTTCCAGCGTTTTCCTGTTTAGCAGCTCAGATTTGAGAGCAAAACCGCCGTGAGTCGCTGGGCTGGGGGAGGGGGCCGGGGAAGCGGCTGCTGAGCCATGCGGCGGCTGCAGCAGGGCC
>VZRO01006634.1:42599-94682 GCA_013397915.1 Daphoenositta chrysoptera
CCGGCGCCCGCCCCTCGCGGCGGCCGGGGAGGCGCGGGGCGGCCCCTCGGCAGCGGCGGTGCCCGGGGCGCTGTGCACCCGCACCGCGCTCAGCGCCGCGGTTTTATTTATAGCAGGTGTGGTGCGCAGCGGGCCGGAGCCCGGAGCGCTGCGGAGCCCTGCGGAGGGAGCCCTGGTGCGCCCGGAGCGCTGCTGGAGCCCGCGGGGATGGCGGTGGCCGGCAGGTGAACAGCGCCAGCGCCGCAGCGGGGAGCGGGCGCTCGGGGGGCGGGTTGGCTCGCAGGTAGGTATGCGGCGGCGGCTACTGCTGCTCACACGGGCTTTTAGTTGCGTATTTTTTAAAGTTCATCTTTTGTATATACCGGTGCAGCCAAGGTCACCTTGAGCATGAGGGGCACGCATTTCGCTTCGAGCGTTTAGAGGTTTACAGGCTTTTTTTGTGTTTATCGGGAGGGTTAGATAGTAATTGCCTGAGGACTAATTTAAATAACAGGCGGATTGAGTGTAAGAGCCAGCAAAGACAAAGGGATGGCTTAGGTACTTAGGCTGTGCCAGGATACGCATGGTCTGCATGGTTATACTGGCTCAGGCTCCGGTTTGTAGTGGGAGCTCTCTGCATGGAGGTGTCACGGGATGGGTTTGTGGCAGCTTGGGCAAGGCACTACGAAAGGCAGAAACGTTGGACTGAAGTTTTAGGTCTTGCTGTTGCAGATGTTAGCTTAGCTTGCAGGGTGGGAACACTCTCATTCCTGATGGCCCATAGCTTGGCCATGATAGAAGTTTCCTTGCAGTGACAGATGGAAGAAGAGGTATTGCCTCTTTACAGTTTCTTTTGGTGAAAATGATGAGATTCCTATTTCGGTGGCTCTCAATAACAAAACAGTTTAATTTGTAGTCTTTTGCAAATACAGTTTACAACGCTAAGTTGTTTTAATATTTTTGCCCTTTTTTCTTTCGCCAAGGCAGAAGTATTTACTGTGCTCATTATATGAGCTACGAAACTTCCATTTCAAAACGATAATGCAAGTACGGGTTTCTTTACTGCTCTTTAATCCCACGAGACTGAAATGTCACTTGTCAGCAGTGTATTCACATTTAGGGGTGTGCTTTTTTATAGAGCACTCCTTCTTCCCGAGGAATTTGCAAACTGGTTTGACTACAGCTAGACCAGACACATAAAATATACAGTGAGATAGGATTAGGTGAGAACATTAATGACACTTTTTGTAGATCATAGGTGTCCTTGAGAAGCAAATTATGAAAGAGCGAGGTCACAGAGTGCAAGAGAATAGTAAACTTCTGAAAGTGTCTGACGTGTATCCTTCTGGCTGCATGGTTTAAACCATGCAGTAAAGAACAGTGGAAAATTACAAAGGGACTATAGTGACCTGTTATGGGAAGAAGAGCAGGGAGAGAAAAGCATGCAGGAAGCTGATTGGTGTGCTGTGTTTATGGAAGTCAAATGTGCTGGGATTTTTAGCATATTAAAAGCATGCCAATTTCTAGCTGCAAGGAAGCGTCTTTGGAACTGAACTTTTATTGAAGGGGGAAGAAAACCCACTTTTCTAACTTATGGCTAGATGCCCATCACTGTAATTAGGGGTGTGTTTCTGTGCATGCACATATATATAGAGAAAATATATATATACATATACATGATATTATTTTGCAGTTTGTGATCTTCAGTTCAGCTCCTGTGTCATGGATGAAACTGCTTTGTCCCTTGGAACAATAGATGTTTCCTATTTGTCCACCTCAGCAGACTGCAGCATCAGTAGATGTAAGCATTCCAGTGAAGAATGGGTAAGTAAAAATTGTGAATGTTACTGGCCATATTTATCTTATTATTTCTTCAAGTTGGAGGTGGACTTTTTATTGTTATGAAGAATGAAGATAAGGCATTACCTGTCTCATGCATGATAGAGTTTGGTTTTAATTTAACTTGAAACGTAAGGAAGAACCAACAATTCAGTTCTGTGCCAAAGAATAATGCTGCTAGAAGAGAAAAATCCTGTCAAACCCTATTGATAGTCTCTTCTGGTGTGATGTTGCTAATCATTTTATGTAGCAGTAAATGTACAGAATCCCATTCTGGAGTAGCCAAAGTCAGCAAAGTCAAATAGGAAGCTTGTTGCTCTTCTGAGTGCTGTAGTTTAAAATGGGCAGGTGAAAAGGAGCTTGATGCCAAAGTTGCACAGTCACATAGGCATTGAAGCTGGAGCTTTCCATGCAGTCCAGGAGGCAGGAAAAAATTGGTGGATATAAATAAGGAGCCTATTAAAAGTCTGTGTCCTCCATTGAGCGAGTCTTGGGATTTGGAGGGGACGAAGGGGGCAGTGAGCAGAGCAGTCTGGGTGGAGCCAAAAGAGCCACATGGGGATGGGATGGTGGTAGTCGGTTTAGCAGCATAGGTTAGGAGGAATTTGACAAGGATCTGGAGAGGAGGAGTTTGAACTTGATACAGAAGAAGAATTGGAGCCATGGTCAGAGGTGAGGGAAAGGACAGATGTCCTGGCAGCTGGGATTTCTATCTAGCTAGATCTGAGTTATGTGGAACAGTAATGAAGAGGTCTGTGAGACAGCAGAATAAGGGCAGGCAAGTCAGAAGACATAAAAAGGAGATTTTGTAAGAAAATGCTGGAGAGTTAAGTCAGGGGTTGGGGGCAAGCAGAAGGAAGATGGCATTGTTACAAAGTTGGTTTGTTTTGGGGTTGGCATTAAAGAAGGAGATAGAGGAGGGATTATGGCAGGTTTAGCATCTTGATACTTGTTTATTTCAGATGGAAGACTTAGCCTTGGAATATTTGTCAGTTCATGCTGCTTGCCAAACGTGATACATGCACAATTTAGTTTTTAAGCATCTTCAGCATGGCTTTTGACACTCTGGGTGTTTCTCACTGGGCTGAGTATGTGGTGATCTGTATTTGTGTGTCCAGCCTTGGTTCTACCATGCTGCTCTTCCACTTAAAAGGTCTATTTTAAACAACATTTTGGTTTTGGTTTGGTTTGTTTCTGTAACTTCTCTTTTAATACTGAAAGTAGCTTCCTTCTCAATAAAATACATGGTTTAAAAATGGCAACCCAGTTCTCATTCTCAGGCAAGCAATAATTCAGTAGACTGTAATGAAAACAATCAATGTCTTTGAAAATATACTTAATTACAGTTTTTGCATTATGTCCTAACATAGAGAATGAGTTCTGTGAATGCAGTCACTCTGAATTTTTTTGTTCTGTAATCTTCAGATAGACAGTGTAACTTTGGAGTAGGCACAGATGATCCTATCACTCTGCATGAAGCTGCTGAAAGTGCCTACAGAGTCCATGAGTTGATATTTTGGATACATTGAGTCTTCTTGCGGTTTTACAGGCTGATGTTCAGTTGAACCTTAAAATACATTGCCCTAATTGCAAGCACCATTACATTATTGACAATGTAGTGTACTGTTAATTTCTTTCACTTTCCTCAGCTGGCAGTTTCTTTGGTGTTCCTTAATTAGTTATCATTCCTTTTAAAATTTTGTGTGTCACATGCAGCAGTGCTTAGATACATAAGTACAACACTGAGATTTTGCTTTTATTTTTTTTAAATTTTAGAAAAATTTGGGAAAAATTGTGCTTTAAGCAATTGAGGTGTAATTATGTGTGTATGGCAACTCCTCTTCCTCAAAGCTTTCCCATACACAGTAAAACACATATTTCTGCATATTTACTCAGTGGTCCTTTGTTCTGCAGGGGGAGTGTAACTCTCGTCCCACTCTCTTCCGATCTGCCACTTTAAAATGGAAGGAGGCTCTGCTGAGCAGGAAAAGGCCGTTTGTGGGACGATGTTGCTATGTATGCACTCCCCAGAGCCGGGTAAGAAGATTATGGAATGGATTATGTTTGACAATAATGCATAGTTGCAGCGTAATGAAGTTGCAGTAGTTTCCTTACTTTCAGAATTAAGGTCACAATGTTTTTACTTCATAAAGTGCTATAGTTTTTTACTGTTGTTTGTGGTTACATTTAATTTGTCGTGGAATTAAAGGATGTCACGCATCTGTTTTGATGCTTAGTCTCCCACCTCTCAGTGCAGACTTGCTCCTTGCACAAAACTCTCCAGCTTCTCAGAATTATCACTAGGAAATGGGATAGCAAATTTATCTGGTCTGTTAGATTACTAATGAGAATTTGGTGCATATGAGAGCATGAAAGTTTGCTTTTAGGACACTTTAATTCTCTATCCACAGAATAAATACAGTTTTGAAGCTAAGCAGTATGCTTCCTTTCCCATTTGCTCAGTCCTGTACTTGAGAGAACAAGTAAATCTTCTACACCTGGCTGATTCCTTGCCTCTCTGCCCAGCCTGGAAACAAGGACTACCAGTTGTGATAGTGGGGATATTTGTCTGCTGGGAACAGTGTCAAGATGGTGGCTCTAGAGAGGTTGTGCAAGCTGATTTAAAATGTGAACTTTATTGAACTGCATTGGGCAGGCTTTCTGTAAGCTCAAAATGCTGATAAATGACATAATGCAGTTTGCAACCAGTTCATCATGTAACTTGACTATGTGTACACCCCAGGGTTTAGATTGCACTCAGTTACACCTTCCTTGGCTAGGCTAGACTGAAAATTTGCTTGTCTCTTTGACCAAAGAGAAGTTGTTATTTCACTCTATTCCTCAGAAAATTGCAGCAGTGACATACAAATGTGGTCTAGAAATCCAAATGTGCCGTGAAGACTGTGTATGATATGGGCAACAAGACAAGCAATTAGATAAACTGAGACTAATTCAAACAGACAAG
The DNA here is from genome assembly GCA_013397915.1 of Daphoenositta chrysoptera. Lineage (NCBI taxonomy): Eukaryota > Metazoa > Chordata > Aves > Passeriformes > Daphoenositta > Daphoenositta chrysoptera. The sequence goes on from VZRO01006634.1 coordinate 47,383, forward strand.
TCAAGTGTATTGACTTACAAAAAAGTGTGTGTGAATCCTCAGCTTAGGGCTTATGCACATTTAGTAATTAGCCTGTTAGTAATTAGGCTGTTCCTCTCAAACTGGGAATTATGGTTTAAAAATAAAAATCTGTTCCTGTATTTTGTCCATTTAATAAGAGATTAATTAACTATCCTAAGATCCCACTTAAGAAAGGGGCATGGCCTATTAAGCCCTTTGTTGCCTTCTGCTATAAGGAAAAAATACCATTGCACACACAGTAACAGCACAGACATTTGCACAGACAGTAACAAAGAAAATCCTCTCATTAGATTCCAAATGTTTCTTTTTTGAGCTGCCTTTTTCATTATTTTTCGTAAGAAAAAGGAACGAATGACACAAATTTCCTTAAGTGTGTTAACCAAACTAACAACTTACCAGTGCTGAGAGTGGGAAGTCTTGTTTCTCCCTCTCATTTTCTTTCCTGCTCTCCTGAGGGCTGATCAAGTTCACTAACCAAGCAGAAAACTACCTGCTTTATTCATTTAGTCTGTCTGTCTTGGTTTTTTTGACACAGAATTGGAGAAGAGTTAAATAAGGAAAAGCTCAAGTATGACGTTACAGCTGGAGGATGAGTTTTATAGTGAGGTTTAACCTGACATTTAGAGCACTGGTATAGACTGGCATTCAGTGGTACTTAACTTTGTTGCTGGTTGTTTGGGACACCAAGAACAAGTCATTTTGCTTCTCTTTGCCAGAACATGTCATCAGCGTGTAAGTTCCACAAAAAATCATCAGTGTATAGCCAAAGAAATTAGTATTACCTTGAAGTTTCCTCTTAAGAGCTTAGAGCAACAACTGGTTGATTGTACAGCCCAGTTGTGCTTTAGCTGGTAGCAGAAGACTGCTCCCACTGTAGCACATAATTTCTACCTGATTTGCAAATGACATAGCACAGTCATATATTTTAATTCTGTGGCAAATGCTGTGTCCTAAACAAAATACAAACAAATGACTCTTACCTGACTCCCATAGCAGAATTGGTGATGAGGCTGTTATGCAGCTCTTCTGTTGCTGGTGACCATCCTTCTCCTTTGCTGTCCTTTTTTTTGTCTTCTTTGACATGTACAGTTCCAGTAGTTTTAGTTGTAATTCACTGCTGGCAAGGTACCAGTTTTTAATTATGTATTATTTGGGTAGAAAGAAATCAGCCTCTTGGTCAAGGTATTTACTTGGAATATGGAAGAGTAGAGTTTAGGTTTTCCTGCTAAGGAATATTTGTTGTGGAAGTGCTCCTAAATTCATCCCAGTTAATGGCATGCGGAGTCTATCAAGGATCTACAAGGCTGGACTGAGTTTGTTGTTCAGGCAGAGCAAGAATGTGGAGATTAGCCACCTAACCATGGATGGATATCCTGACCCTTGGGCTGTTGTTACATGATGCTTGATCTGCTGGCAAACTGGATGTCACAGACTGAGCATCAAATGCTTGTGGTTACAGTAATGCTCAGTGTGGCTTAATAAAGTTCTGTCCCAAAGAGGAGTTCTGTATTGTGACAAGTCCTGGTTTATATTACATCAGAATCTGATGAAATGTTGTGGTTTGAAGAGTGTAACCAGCACAACCACACAGTAAAGCCTAGAGAATGCTTTGAAAGTATTGGACGTGGGAATAGTGACTTGAATTTAATTTTCATTTCAGAACAGTTTGTGTACTGTATAAGCAGGTTCAGCACTTTTCTGGTTTGACTTTGCTTATAGTGTAAATTAAAACCATTGCATTATCTTATATGTAATGGTAAATGTAACAAAGCTATTCTTATGTAATGAAATAGTCCATTAATCTTTTTTTTTGGTTTTACAGGATAACTTCTTCAATTCTAGTATTCCTTCTTTGGGTCTACGTAATGTCATATACATCAATGAAACACATACGAGGTAATGTAGCAAGTGTTTCTTTTGCTTTTAAAATTCAACGTGTTTTGATTTTATGACAGAGAAATCTCTATTATAGTCTGGACTGAGTTAATATATATTGTGGTCCTAAAATGCACAAATTTGGTGCTGACTTCAGTAGTGTACTTGTTAAATCTGGCTGTGTGTATTTGGGAGCTGGGCAAAGTCCTTTGAGGTTATAGACAAGGAGTGTAGGGGTCAAACCTGTTCCACAAAAAAAGCAGAGCACCTTTAAATTCTTTCTCCCTTAGTGCAAATGGTAGCATCTGTAGCATATTGTTGAGGGGACCCAATTTATTCCCTTGTGCAGGAGGACTTCAGCCTGCATTTTAATTTACTGAGCAGATCTGCCTCACAATTTAGGTGTTGACTATTACCACTAATGGCAATTAAATCTAAATGTGTCTTATGAGTCTGTCTCTGCCTCAGTGGCAGAGTGCAGCTTCTGAGAAATTGGGTATAAATGAAAAAAACTAAAAAATGAAGATGTATCTTTGCGCTATTGGAATCATATGTTGTGTTCTGGGATGAAGATGCTGGAATTGCGAAAAAATATTCTGTTCTTTGGAAAGTTAGTAACACTTGCTAAGGTTTTTTTACAGTAATCATTAGCATAAGCAGGTCCTGCAGTGTTTGTTGTAGAGTCAGAGCAAACAAAGAGAGGCCAGCAGCCTGAAAGAAATGAGCCAAAGTGTCTGAGAGAAAGAAAGGCAGCATTGTGTGTGCTTGAGAGGGAGGAAGCTAATGTTAGAGGCTGTTCTTTATTAAATTTGAATTAATTATGTTTTTTAAGAGTTGAGCTTCTAGTTTAGAATACAGAAAAATAACAGAAATACTGTTTAACTTTTTAAAAATCAGTTTCGAAAGTCTAATGCTTGAATGGTTTTGAATGGTCAAAATTACTTCAATTGGAAATAGGAGGAGTAAAAAATATGGGTTAATAATTATTCTGAAATAAATGCATTTAGCTCAGAATGTCATAATGTGAAAATGGACAATTTTAATGAAGTTCTGAGGTCCCATGGTGCTACATAGTCACAGTTTCCTGGCCTTAGAAAGCAAGAGGGGTTCTCTTTAACTGCCAGCATGCTGTAACTGTATCGACAGCCTTTGTCTGAGGTACAACTGCCAGTTTTAAATGTCTCTTGACTGGTCCATTGTGTGTCGTTTTTGTCTTCTCTCGTTGTTGTATGATCAGAAAACAGATTTTTCCAATTAAACTACATTGTGTCTAAACTGTAAAATGAACGTAGAAGCCTTCATACCTTGACAGATCCCAGCAGTAGCTCTGTGCTGTTGTGATATGTTCATAGTTACCAAAATTGTTGTCAGAAAGAAGCATCTCCTTATCTTTGCTTTCTAGAAAAATCTGTAAGGCTCTCAAACTCCAAAGAGAAGGGGAAAAAGGAAAAAAAAACCCAATTAAAACGGTCACCAGTCTCCTTCTCTGACAGCACGAATAGCTGGTCTGAATATTTGTGTAATCATTACGTGCCACTCTGTGCCCATGACTTGTGCATGTGCACCCATCTTAATTACAGTGCACTCGAGGGCTTTGGCCTTTTGCAGTGTAACAGTTCCTTCTCATCTTTCCTCGCTGTTTTTAACACATGTATAAATTTACTGAAATGTGGTAGGGAGGCTCAACAGCCAAGATCAGTAACTCGGGTGATGACAAGGGGTGAGACGCTGGCGGCGCTCCAGCATGGAAACCACCAGGAGCTTTGGCACCCACGGTTCAGTTTGGGACACTGGCTGGAGCAGCAGCCAGGCATTGCACCAGCAGACCTCAGGACAGGGGTTTTACATAATACTTACTGCTCTGGGCTTGGTAATGGCCAGGGGTTCATTTTTCATCCAGCTGTCAATTCTGCTCCATCACATCAGCTCTGCTGTTTGTGGGTCCCAGGTGTTTGGTTTGTGTAAGTGGTGGCTTGTCCAGTCTTGGCCTGGTAAATGAGGGAGGTGAGGAGAAAAATAGTGATGAATATCCACTGCTGGGGATGGGATGTAAGCCCTTCCTGTGTCACATACATCTTCTGTGATCTTTGATATTCCAAATAACATTTTTTCAGGTGATTGCTGCTTGTATGACTTAGAGAGTAGAGGACAGGTTTAATTTAAGAAGAAGAGGCTGCCTTCAAAAGTTACCTTAAACACTCGAATTTGTAGTGAGATTTACTGATTATGTAGTGGTTCTATGTTGATAAAACTTTGCTAGGAGAAGGTATGGAGAAGACACATAGGACTGGTGTTTGAAAACACTGTAAGAAAAGCTAACTAAAAAAGTGAATTTAGTTTTGATGGCTAATGCAAACATCTTTTCAAAAGTGTTTGTGAGAGTTTACCCTGTGCTTACGTGAGCAGCTTTCCCAAGAGGACTTGGTGTTCCTTGAAGAAGTTGACAAACCTCTTAGCGGGGCATTTACTTTCCTCAGTGGAAAGGGGCACCAAATTGGAAATCAACACTGCCCCTTCTTTTGGCCTCACTGAGCTGGGGAGTTGGTTCCAGCTGGTTCCAGTCAAAATGTATATGCTGGTTTGTTTGCTGCTTTCCTGTGCTTCTGTGGATCTTTAAAGGCCAGTGTCACCCTGAATTGAAGGGAATGCAGACTGCAGTTGTCTCAGATGTTTTGTGCTATGCATCACTTGTTTCATCCATAACATGAAGATGCTGGCAATTTACTAGAAGATACAGAAGCTTTTAGACAGCCATTCATAAAACTTTACTTACTTTTGCTTCTTCATTGTATTTTTAGTTGTTTTTAAAGCTATTTTTTTGGCAACAAAGTATTTTGAGGATCACACTGAAATACCCTTCATACTTTTGTAGGTACAGAGGGTGGCTTGCAAGACGTTTTTGTTATGTCCTTTTTGTGCAAGAGAGGGATGTTCACAAGGGTATGTTTGCCAAGAATCTGACAGAAAATGTGCTGAATAACAGCAGGTAAGATGATGCTATTATTTTAATTATTAGTGCATTAAAACATTACTTAATTTAGAAACTGCAGGTTTTGAAAATCAGACTGTTAAAAATATTAGAAGATACAGTATCTTTAGCACAGCCTTTCAGGACTGTAGCTTGCAATTTCAGTTGGAATAGTAAAAGAGGGGAGTTTAAGAATTAAAAGTCTCTAAATGAACGGTGTTTAGTGGGGGAACAGTAGACAGTACACAGAAAAATAAATTGCTAAATGAGGGCTCTTCAAACTTCTGTTTGTCTAATTCATGTAAATCATTACCACTGAAGGCATACTGCAGTCATCAGAAGTTGTCAGTGTTCAGAAATAATAGGAAAGCAGCAATTTGGAGTACCCTGGGTATACAACTGGGGAGTGCAGCAAAAAATGGAAAAGGACCGTAGAATGGAGTACCCACTGTTAACTTTGTGGAGCTTGTTTTCTGTTTCATATGCCTCATTTTAAATGGCATCTTGAGCCCCTGATCAGCTGTTAAAGTATCAGTTTTCCTTGGACACAAAGAAATTCAACCACATGCTCACTCCTTGAGGCTACTTTTGTCAGAGGGCACACTCTGCCTACATTAACATTCCTAATTCTCCTGAATTTTTAATGCTTGAGTCCCATCTGAAGATGATAGTATTGCTTTTGAAAAGTAACGTAGACTGTGTTGTGCCATAGTCATGGTGTGTTAAAGCACTTACTGTCTCTTGGGTATGTTTTAAATGGAGAAAATAGTCCTTATAAAATCTTGTTAGACTTGGTAAAACTGAGAATTCAAGGGGAACAATACTGTAGAAGTTCAAAAGAGCAACTGCGTAAATCTCTAATGAGGTAAATGAAATTGCTATGGCAGGAAAAAGAAAACATTAACAAAGATGAGATTGCACCTGTTCTCCCTGAATTTTTAACTTTATTAACCATTTCAGAAATTTGGCAGTGACTTAATATTGGTACTTGTGAACTGTGTACATACTGTTTTATATGCTCACCTTTGAGCCCATTCAATCATCATCTGCCTGTTGAATTAGAGCTTAGAAAACTGAAATTAATTTAATGCATTTGGAGTACAGTTCAGCGTGGATGCTTTTCATGTTTCCAAGTTACTCCTGTAGTAATACATAGCTCATTCCGAGCTGTTGCTGTCTGTGTCTTCTGTTGTGAGACTGTCTCATAAACTTTACTTTTTAATGTTAGAGTCCAGAAGGCCATTGTAGATGAAGCTTCTGAACCAAGTACTCCAGGTAGTTTTGTTCAGACAGATCCTAAAGCTATCAACAAAGTGAAGAAAAAAGCCAGGAAAATTCTCCAGGAAATGGTAGCAAATGTGTCACCTGCTTTAATCAGGTAAGAAAAACGTCTCATCAGTATTGTCAGTGAGAGGAAGGATGGACAAACTCTTTCTGTTAATACCAACAGATCTTGTAACACTATGCAGAAATAATAATTATTCTAAAAATGCACTATTCATAAACATCAGCTTTCTAATATTAGCTAATAAAATAGTAGTTACTCTTCATTTTCAGATGCAGCAGAAACCCTCTGCCTTTCCAAGGGATAAATCTTATGATAGGATTAAATACAAACTGTTTATTTTCTCCCAAAACTAGTTTTGGTGCTAATGCTTAGACCAGTATTGTTATAATTTGTTGTTCCAGGCTCATATGGGCAATGGCAGCTATCTGCAGCATCATAGACTGAAAGACAATTTTTCCAGTAGTCTATTCAATATTATAATTTATAGATACAAATGTCTCAGAGAGAGTCTTATTTTAGATAAAACCTTCTCCTGTGGTGTCTACATTTACTACTAAGGGTGATTTTGCCTCTGTCATGTTCCTAGTTCACAGCCATCACTGAGGTCCCTACAAGATTCGTGTCATAACTGCAGGAGGCTGAAATATGGCTAACCATAGGCAAAACCTTGTTTAGCAATTAGACTTCATAGTAATTTTGTTTGAATATAAGTTATCAGATTAGATGTCTTTGCCTTTAGTTGTACAGAAGCAATATAAAACAGAGGCAGAAATAAATGAAGCTTATTGAGTGTGTTCGTTTTCCCCTAGGTTGACTGGCTGGGTGTTACTGAAGTTGTTTAACAGCTTTTTCTGGAATATCCAAATACACAGAGGTCAAATAGAAATGGTCAAAGCAGCAACAGAGGTAAGGGAGGGTGGGAAAAAATCCAGTAGGGTAGATTTCTGAAGTAATTTCTAATAATGTTTGCAGCACTTCTCTTTTTGTGAGAGTTCTGCTAAGTGTGTGTGAAATGAGATTGTAGGTAGAACTGTCTTGTATCTATGACATAGTGTTCTTAATTAAATACATGCTCCTAGAGTTGCATAACCTAAAATACTATGTGAACTCTAGGCTTACCTTTGATCCAGGATCAAATTCTAACTGTCAGGCTGAATGATTATCTCAGATAACCTGCATCCAACATCATTTCTGGTTTTTTGAGCTGAGGCAGCCAGTAATAAATTAGTAGATCTAGTCAGGATTTTTCACTTTTACCTTGATTTGGAATAAAAACCTTTAAGAAAAAACTTTTCCTATTTCTTACTAGCAATCTGTTTCCAGTTTTTCAATATTTATTGAAATTGGTCAAACAAACTCCTAAATGCTACCATTTTCTTTACAGTCAAATGAATTAACTCTTCTTGCACGATTTACCTTAGAAATACTGATTAGACAAATGAAACAAATAAAAAAAGGTTCCTATTATTTTCTGTTGTTTTTTGAATGCTGTGTTTGGGAAATGCACTATTCATAATTCCTTGCTAATATCTAATAGAAATACCAGTGCTTTTGTGACAATGAGGATTTTTCCACATCCCTTTGATTGTTTGATTGGTGTCTCAACACTGTGAGTCTGAAGAAACTGGGAGTATTAATCATTGTTAATGTAATGGATACAACTGAAAATTACAGTCCATGAAAACTAAGACTAAAGACTTGTTTTTACTTGACTAAAGACAAGTTGACTAAAATCTTCTCATTGTCCCAGCTGAATGAAAACCAGGAGTAAACAAACTTAATTATGGTAACTGGAAAATACCATCAGTTCAGATTGGATGATCCTAGCAATCTCAACAGTGGATTTAAGAGAAGGAGTAATATTCCATGTTTCTTACCAACTGACTTGTTTCTTCTTTCCTTCCCTCCCCACCATAGATGAATTTGCCTCTTATCTTTTTGCCTGTTCACAAGTCCCACATTGACTACCTGCTTCTTACATTCATTCTTTTCTGCCATAACATCAAAGCACCGTACATAGCTGCAGGGAACAATCTCAACATCCCCATCTTCAGGTAATAACCTCTCCTTATTTGAAAAAAGACTGAGGTGGTGGCATCTGACCTATTGCACAAAATGTCCAAGTGTAAAATTATCTGAATATTATTGGGACGTCATGTAGAACTTTTTTGGTTCCTATGACATGTTCAGAGAGGGAGCATCACAACATCCTTCTGAGAAGCTCTGTTACAACCTTAGTAGGGTAAGGAGGAAGGATATTCCTTAACTGGAGTCTCAAAGTGGGTAGGTGACTAAGGAAAGATAATATGGGAAAAAGAGTTATGGATGGACAGCTCTTCATGCAGTTTAGTGAGCTGGCTAACGAGCAGCAACAGTACTGGGTGAATAATACTTTGTGGAAAAGTATTTCACTTGAGTCTGTGTTTAAATTATATTTCTGGTGGCTGAACAACCTGAGTGATTTTAGGTAATACTTTTCCATTGAGACAGAATTTGGGCATATTTGATAGGTAAAAAAATGCTGAATAATATAGGAAATGATGAGGAAAGAAGGGGAATACCTTGACTTGGAGGGTATTTTATACCAGTAGGTGCTGATCTGTAATAATCCCAGTGAAAAAGGTGTTCATATGAATTATCAATTAAAATGCTATTTCTTAGAGTCAGCAGTATAAAGAAAGAGAGTTTAGCATAGATAATCTAACATTACTTTAGGCACTGGGAACCCTGAGTTCTGCAGCATTCAGCAGGCCCATGATCCACACCCAGCAGCCTGTCTGCAGAAAGGGGTATCCCCTTTTTCTCTTTTGAGCCAGTAAAGGATTTTCTTGCAAGAAAACAACCCTATTCATCATTGCTTCTGTGGAGCAGAAGAGATACATCCTCATGACAACTTCTTGCTACACTGTGAGATAAATGCAGGAGCATGCAGGTGGTGTAATTGCTGGTGCCAAGCGGGAGCTGCCTGCAGATGGCTCTGTTAAAATTAGCTGGCTGAGCTGGTGCTGCGGCTGAGGGGAGTGTGCAGCACACCACGGCCATGAAGGCCATGCTGTGTGTGCAGCACAGCACGGGCTGGGGCTCTTACATGGGTCACCAGCATCTCAGTGAGCAAGAATCTCTTGGCCAGTGGTCTGTCAAGGCAGTGAAATGGAGCAGGACAGTGTAAAGAAGCCTGTTCATAATTGAAGTCGAGAAATATTTGTGTAGTCCCGTCACGTGCAAGTAGAGTAATACAGTTTAGTCTTCAAGAATTTCAGTTATTTGAATTCCTGTGGTGAGCAAGGAATTTTTTTGCTGGATGTGTAGTAGTTTCCTGCAGACTGAAAGCAATGAGTGTAATCCTTCTTTGGTGTGTAGCACATTGATCCGCAAGCTGGGAGGATTTTTCATTCGTCGGAAGCTGGATCAGAATCCTGACGGTCGGAAGGATTTCCTGTACAGAGCTTTGCTCTACGTGGTGTGTATTCCTTGTCTTTCCTTCTGTGGGTAGCAAGTGAAAAAGTGAGTTCCATCACTCTGGGGATGTGTTTATTGCTTTGAATTTGTCTTAAGTTTCATGTTGCAAAAAGGAGATACATTTTTGTGTGAAGTTTTGAATTTACAGAATAAAGAAAATTGCATGCTCAGCCCCTTTGAGGATGAGCAGATATTCACCTGGCATAATCCTTATTAAAGAATGTGGAATTAATGCTCTCTGAGTTAATTTATGCTTGTTTCTCTGATGTCTTGTGTTGTGAGACATCTCTACCCTGATGCAGTTAAGACAATGGAGGTCTCTGTTCATGATGGGTTGATGCAATCCTTTGTGCCATTCAGTGTAGTAGCTGTATTTACATCTTGGAAGATGGGATGTGCTGGGGAACCAGAAGGAGAGATGAATGAGAATCCTCTGCATCAACTGTTGCTAGAGATGCTTTTTGAACAAATGTCATTATACTGCTTGTATATTCATGCAAATTCAGTTTCACATAGGTCTGGGTCTGTGTCCGGCAGTAATTAATTACTGGGTTTTTTTCCCACAAGTATTCATGCCAAGTCATGATCTTCCAATGTTTTTAAAAGGAAAGAGTTGCCAAAAATATATTTGAAGTATAATTATATGTTATTCTATATATATATGCCAATATAATTAGATAATAATTTTTTCTCTTTTCCAATCTTTCTGTATTCAGCACATAGAAGAATTGTTGAGACAGCAGCAGTTTCTAGAAATATTCTTGGAAGGCACACGGTCTCGAAGTGGAAAGACATCTGGAGCTAGAGCAGGTCTTCTGTCCGTGGTGGTGGATGCTCTCTTCTCAAATGCTACTCCTGATGTCCTAATTATACCTGTGGGAATCTCCTATGATCGCATAATTGAAGGTCACTATAACAGTGAACAGCTGGTGAGAGCAATCAACTAACTTGTTTTGCCTGGGGGATTTTCTGCTATGTGCAGGAAAATGTGTTACATAGTTAAATGTTGTGCTGCTCCTCCGTCCCATGGACCTGGGGTTAGTGTTGAGGCATGAATCACAAAACCTCTCTGACAGGGAGTGCTGAGGTACAGGTGACACACTTCTGAATGCAAATTCATGACAAGTAATATGTTCAAGGGGATGGATATCTATGGAGAAAAATAGTTCTCTAGATTTACATGAAGTTACAAGGTGCATCAAAAGCTTTGGCCTTGCTTTGTCTGCTGTTGCATGCATTTTAATTTTAGTTGCCTTTAGTTTGCCTTTTAATTGCAAAGTGGAAAAAAAAGCAAAACAACCACCTGTGTTTTCTAGGGCAAGCCTAAGAAGAATGAAAGTCTTTGGAGTATAGCAAGAGGAGTCTTCAGAATGCTGCGGAAGAATTATGGATGTGTCAGAGTAGATTTTGCACAACCATTTTCCTTAAAAGTAAGTTTGGAATCTTGAAGGTCTTTTTGAAGCTTTGACATTTTTGGTGTTTCAATAGTGGGACATTTATTTTGATTTTCTCTTTTTGGATTATCATCACTAGCATTATCTGCTGCCATCCATTGTGGCAGGACAAAACTATCCCTGTGTTTGATGAATGTGTGAGTCTTTGGACTCAGCTGAAATAGTCTCAGAGTTGATATATTAGTTTTGAAATGGTCTAAGTATTCTTACTGGTGGGGTTCTTTGTTTAACAAGCAATCTTTAAAATGATCCTAACACCATGTAGTAATTCTTTATGTTGTAGAGTCATTTGTGAAGGAAGCTGAATACTGTTTTCCAGTTTAAGTAATTTAATGACACTATGGTTGAGGAAGGGCATTTATCTTGCTGGATTTTTAAAATTGCTAAGAAAATTAGTAGCTATAAAAGTGTCATGGGCAATTTATTATAAAAATCTGTATATTCTTTGAAAGTCATCATTCATTATTAGTTCACAACTATTACCTACACTACTTCACCATATACTGTTCTGTAGCTTCTCAGAGAATGGGGTAGTGTGGCAGTATCTGCCTTCACTCCAAATTTTCTCTGATCTCTTTGCAGGATCTGCTAGTACTAATCTAAATTTCACTAATCTGTATTCTGCCACATTATACCTTATTTTTAGTGTGACTTTAATAAGATTAAGCACTGTAACAGCAACTTACTAGAACATTATTCAAATTAATTAGGTGTTCTTCTTTCTGCCCTACTTCTCTTAGAAAATGCAGTAGGTTGGAGAGCTTTGGAGGGTTCAGTTACCACAGCATGAAATTATTGTGACCGGCTGCACTGCATTATAATTAGTGTAGTAGGGAAAGATACTAATTCACTTCCAAAGGAGAAGGCTTGGGCTATTCTTGGTAGGGAGTTAACAACTCTTCTTGGATCAGTGTGAGGAAAAGAAGGCTATCTGCCCTCTTAATCTAGTGAAATGCTAATCACTCTATACCTTCCCAGCAGCCTGTCAGGTCTCATTTGTACCTGTGTTCCTTATTGTGCTCTAGAATGGTGATAAATGGCATTAATCGTTAGTGTTCCTTAGCTCAGATTTGCACAAGTGTAACTGTAATTGTGTCACTGCAGGTTTTTCTAAAGCAGATGAGCTGTGGGGGTTAATTTTGGGCATCTGCAGTTCTATGAGCACAGGCTGGGAAGCAGAAGAGAGTGTGAAAGAGGCTGTGAAAGTCTTTTAAGCAGCTTTCCTGGGAGGGAACTGTTTTCCTGACCAGCAGGTTAAGTGGCTCTTTAGTTTCCCATTCTTTACAGAAACTGAGGGAACACAGTGTCCTGAAAACAGAATAATGTAAATTTTAACCTATAAGGAGAGGAGTTCGGCTTTTGAGAAATTGGGGATTCAGGAATTCCAAGCATGCTGTACCCTGCCTGCTTCCTGGGGGCTTTAGTTTGTGTCTTGCAACTGGAGTTTTGTACATTCGTGTTTACCCTTGGAGAAGTTCTCTACCCTGGCATTTCAGGAAGGCAGGAGCAAGCAATAATTACAGTCTACATGTCGGTTCTGAATGGGTGTTAGGCTTTGCTCTCACTCATGTTAATGAGGCAGTTCTCATTAATTTAATCCTGGAGTAGCTCATCTCAAAGGAGTTGTTCACAGCAGGGTGCTGACAGGGGTTATGTGTTGTTTTCATTGCAAGTTTTTTCATGAAGTACAGATTCCTTGCTGTGGGAAGTCTGTGCATAAAATAAAGTCAAAAGTGAATAAGCTGTTGAAAACTTTTAATATCTCTGACCTTATTACTGATTTTTTAGTGTGACCTATTTATTATCATGGTTGCATTTTTGAGTAATTGCCTTTTTCCTGTAATAGCATGATCAGTTGAATGCAAGAATAAGGTGGAAAAAGTATAAAAAATAACGAGTGTTTTTTTAACAGGAATATGTAAACAGCCAAAGCCAAAAACCTGTGCCTGCTCCTCTTTCTTTGGAACAAGCTTTGTTACCAGCTATACTTCCATCAAGGTAGAGCTTTTTTTGGGGTGTTGTTGAAAGACTGGACAAGTTGGGATTTGTTTCTTTGTTTATTTTTTTAGTGTTCTGCATTACATTCAAGGCAGTGCTTGAACTGCCCATGGATAATCTAATTGTTTATAGAAAAGTGCAAACCTTAGGCCATTATAACTGTGCAATTTATTATAGGAGTTACATTCTTCCTGATGAGCTCTGTTTAAATAAATTCAAGGAGACTTTTTTACTTTTTTTCAGTTTTAGTGACTTCTGATGGTTTGTTTATAAATTTTATGGAATAACTTAGGGAAAAAATGACATGCTTAATGTAAGTGAAGGATTTTTTTAAACCTCACAAACATTTCACAAGATTTTTGGAAAAATTCCAAAGCAAATAGGACCTGGGAGTGAGTACTCCTTGTTTTCAAGGATGTGACTGTCACTCAGAACTGAAAAACTGCTCAAGAGTTATTTCTGCATTTGTTATGTAGATACACATTTTAGTTGGTCTTTTCAGAGTTATACAAACCTGTGTGGTCCTGGTAGAGACGAAGTCAGTCCTGTACCTTTAGAAAGTTGTAAGTCCATACAAAACACCATTTCTAGTTTGTAGAGAGACTGGGCTCTGTCTTTAGGGTAGACTTGCTTATTCTACTGTTGTCCATATTTGTTGAAGGAAAGAGAGCAGTTGGTGTTACAGCAAAGTCGTGAGTAGCCACAGAAAAAGGTTGCAATTTTTCTTTTGGTAGTCTTATTATGGATTGTTGTTTAGTGCAAAGATATAATCTGGAAAAGTTGGTAGAGCATTTCCTGATAACATTTTTCTGCCCTTACCAGACTGTAGTGGTATTTTGTGCTGTGGTTTAGTTAGTGTATATAAGAAAAAAAAAATCAGTTCAGATTATTTTACATTGTGATAAAAATCTAACTGTTGTTGTGCTAATTTTTATTCTGTATTCAGACCTAATGATTCTGTGGATGAAGGTGCAGAGGCCTCACTGCCCAACTCCAGGGATATCACCAGTGAACCCTTCAGAAGAGAGCTGATATCCAACTTGGCTGAGCACATTTTGTTCAGTAAGTGTTGAAGAGTATCACTACCACAGAATCACAGAGTGGTGTGGATAGGAAGGGACATTAAAAATCATCTCGTTTCAACCCCCCTGCCATGGGCAGGGACACCTTTCACTGGACCAGGTTGCTGTCAGCTGCCTGTTTTGTTTTGCTGACTGCATGAATTGTCTGTGTGGTAATGTCACACTTCCCAATTGTCTCCATTCAGGTGATCATTTCGTGACTTCGTATGTTCTCTTGATAATTCTCCATCCTTTGCCTTCCTCTTCAAAGTTTAATAAACTCTTTTTCTGATTAAGTAGAAGATTTTTGTTCCATTTATTGGACTAATACACTAAACTTTCTGTACTCTGAAGTGCTTCATTGTCATATTGATACACTCATTTCTTACCTCTTCATGCAAGGAATCACTGGAGTGTCTTAATGGCATTATTTAAGGTCCTACCTGAACTCATCTAGCTGCATGGACCAGTGTTGCCAGGTTTTATGGGTTATGTGGTGTGTGCTTCAGTCAGTAGCTCTGTGGTTTCTGGTATAAGAGATACACAGAAAACAGTGATTAGCTTAGTAAGTATTTAAGCTTTATTTGGCCTTCTTAGTCCAAGTTACTTTGATTACTTTAATATTGTTTCTTGATATACATAATACACTTTGTATTTCGTTTGGTGGTTACAGTTCTGTGCCCACATCACTAGTATTATTTTTTAAATAGTGGGTACTCTTTCATTTGTAATGGTGTCCTGAATGTCTCAGGGGCTTAACAAGTTTATCTTGTTCATCTCTAGCTGCTAACAAGTCCTGTGCTGTGATGTCTACCCACATTGTTGCCTGTTTGTTGCTGTACAGACATAGGCAGGTAAGGCTTCTGCACTGCTTAAATAGCCAAACATTGCTTTGGCCTTATTAACTTACTAAAAAAAATAGTATGGATTTTATTATTGCATGATACTGATAAAAGAAGAAAGATGCATTTAAGTTAAAGTGGATTTCAGGTGGTCTGAGTGCTGATATTTTAGTTAGCAGTGGGTGCTTGAACACAAGCCATTATTGGTGTGATGATAATAAATGCTCATGTGGAAACAGATCTTTGCAATTCAAAATGTTATGGTTTTCTGAAAGATTACATGGGTTTAATTTATTGTGTTAGGATTGTTTTTTAGATCTCAAAACACATTAACTATTGAATACTTTAGAAACTGTTCCATTAATTTCCAAACTGATTTTGCCGTTCCTCAGTACTAAAATATTTTATCACAATGGCAGAATGATACTAATGTTTACCTGAAGTCTTGTGCATGAGACTTGGAAGAGTTTTTTTTACTCCTACAAGTTTGTTTTGCATTTTTTCTAAAATTCCTTCTCCTTCTAATCTGAAGCTTTTATTGCATGTAAATTGAGAACAAATGGGAAAATACGGGCCAGATACGTAATGTCACTTGTGGAGAAAGTGTCACCATTCTCCTCAGTCCAGTTCTTCCAATTTCCTAAAACAGTGGAATGGAGGAAGCATTTTGCAATGTGATCTGAATCCATCTTGACAGAAAACAAGAAAAGGAGGTGCCTGAGGATAGGCTTTTCCTCATGTTCCACACCAGTTGTTCAGTTCTGCTAAGTGCAATATTCCCAGCCAATTGATCATTCACTTTATAGCATAGGTAATGGAAATACAATACCTCTGACATGGTCTTGAGGTATCTTGAAGTATTCAGGATTCTGCAGGCTGTGAAATAAACCAAGAAGCAAAGAAAAATTTTGCATTCCCAAGTAGTTGCATGGCTGTAAAATATAATGGCATGTCATTCAAAACATGTGGAACTACTTCATCAAAACCTCAGTGAAAATCAGTTTTTCTGCTATGACTGTTGTGCTTTGGGTTGTTGACAGTTAGTGTATTGTGTTTGATATATACCTGATAATGTGGTTTACTGAAAGACTCTAGTGCAGAAAAAATGTTTAACTTTGTGATTCTGTATTTATTTCTAGGGTACTGATCTCTCCAGGCTGGTAGAAGATTTCTTCTCCATGAAGGAGGAGGTCCTAGCTCGTGACTTTGACTTGGGATTTTCAGGGAACTCTGATGATGTTGTCATGCATGCCATCCACTTGTTGGGGAACTGTGTAAATATCACAAACACGAGCAGAAACAATGAGTTCTTCATCACTCCCAGCATCACAATACCTGCTGTCTTTGAACTCAACTTCTACAGCAATGGAATACTTCATGTATTCATTAAAGAGGCTGTTATTGGTATGTTTTGGGGTTTATCAAGGAAAGACTTTCTTGTAACTCTTGAAGTCAAGGTATCTACATAAAACCCCCATCAGTTTCTTATGTTATTTACTTTAATATATTTTTTCACTTCCTGTTCCCATTTCTCTTAACAATCAATTTTAAAGTAAACTTGTGGGTTTTTTGTGGAACATTTCCATTCCTTTTTCTCCTCAATCTTTATCTTTCTTGGAAGTATTTGTGTATTGGTCACTGCCATAGGCAAGGCACTATCAGAGTTCTGAGCCAACATGGCAAAACCTGTGCTTTGATGAGCAATATTTTAATGAGATTTTGTTTTGATCTGACATTACTGGACGCAAAATAGTGGTGAATTCTATCTTTATTCTTGAATGGCATGTGTAATATTTGACTGCTTTTAGCCCCAGAAGTAGACAAAACAGAAGTTTGACGTTTCCTTTGCCATAAAGCTCTTTGGAAAATTGAACTTTGCCTGTGTTTGTTCCTGCTCCAGCCTGCAGCCTTCATGCAATTCAGAGCAGGAGGTACAGAAATGGTACCAGTGGTGCTTCTCCCAGTTTGATCAGTCAAGAACACCTGGTCCGAAAAGCTGCCAGCTTGTGCTACTTGCTTTCCAATGAATTCACTGTATCTTTGGTAAGTCCTTGCATTAATTGTCCAGTTTTTGTTCTGCTTGTTACTTTAAAATTGCAGGAGGCTTTCTACAAGTGTCACAGCTCTGACCTGTTCCCTGTCAGTGCAGTGTGATGGTGGTGGGTGCCAATGGGTGTCACCCACCGAGTGCCACCTGCTGCTCCTGCAAGAGCCTGCCGTGGGCAAGGCTGGGCTGGGGCTGGAACACTTCTGCTGTGCTTTAGGCCGTGCCTGAGAAAGGCAGCATTAAGAAGCCCGTTTCGAGTTGTGGGAAGCTGAGAGAGCAACTTCTCTTACATATTTTGTGTCACGCATGGCATTAGATCATCACAGCTGTATTTGCATTCTGCCCAAACTATTTTTTTTTTTCAACCTAAAGTAACAGAAGTCTTTGTGAGTACCCAGCTCCTATGAGTTTGCACAGATGACTGAAATTATGTTGAGAAGCAGGGCTCCCAACTAAATATCTAAATATCTAAAGATATCCCTTATTTGCATAGGAGTGCAGTACTCATGTTGAGCCACACCTAGTACTTGGTGGCAATGTCAAACATGGCCTGACTTCAGTTTTTGTTGTGTTACAAAACACCAACGAGACCTGATGTTATCTCATTTTTCAGACACAGCATGCTTTCAATTTTAACTGCTAGATGTTCTTTTCTCTTATGTGAAGAAGTTAATTAGGGTTCTAGAGATTCTTGAATTAGTTCTTAAATTTGTACTCATATTTGACTTGTGCATTTTTACAGAAGCATAAGCCAAGTTTAGTGTTTTTGTCTGGGCAGTAATGTTAGCTCATATAGTAGAGTTCTTTAGTGCTATTATCCTTCTGCTTTCAAAATTAATAATTGAGTATTATTTTTTTTACTAAGAAAATATTTCCTAAATGATTATGAATAATGTAAAAGAGGTGGGGTTTTTTTTTCAGTTTCAGAACACGTAAGAGAATTTCTTGAGAGTGTAGTTTCCTTTAAATTCCAAATAGATCACTGTTATGACTTTTATTTTAAAGTTATGATGATTTTAT
This sequence comes from Daphoenositta chrysoptera, assembly GCA_013397915.1. Classification (NCBI taxonomy): domain Eukaryota; kingdom Metazoa; phylum Chordata; class Aves; order Passeriformes; genus Daphoenositta; species Daphoenositta chrysoptera. Next base: position 65,416 of record VZRO01006634.1, read on the forward strand.
TCCAGAATTGCTAACAAACTGAAATTTGGTTAGAGGCTGTTAAAAAGGGAGAATATTTAATGTGGCTTTCTACTAGTGGTAATGCATTTCAGAAAAATCTTGGATATCTTTTAAGTATCCTATTTCACTATAATTTTTTTAATTTCTACCAGGATAAACACAAGAGTGGTGCATTGGTATTATGCTGATAAAAGCTTAACAACTTGCATAAAAATACTGCTGTATCTAAAACATTCATACTGAACAGGGAATGATGTTGCTGTAATGGGTGTAGTGGATGTGATTTTTTCATTGCATTCCTTTTATGTTGTGCAGCCTTGCCAGGTGATCTATCAAGTTTGCCATGAATCTGTGGAAAGGCTGATCCAGTATGGCATTCTCCTGGTGGCCGAGGTAAAGTGGCAGAGATGTTGTAGGAGTGGTGTACTGTACTACAGGTAGTTCATGCTCCTTAGTTGTGAGACTTGTTCTAAATACACGTTGTTACTGAAAGCTTGGAACAACGTGCCCAGGCCTGAGACTGCTTCATTCCCCTGTTCACAGGGTACAGTCAGCCTGGGATGCTTCATGACTCTCTGTAATTCCATTTTGCCAATAAGGCTACTAAGGAAGACACATATTTTTGTACTGTCTTTAAACTTGGGATTTATTTTATTATTGGAGCCCTTTCAAATGTAGCATAGCTACATGGATTTTTTTCCTTTCAACTTTACAGGAGCCAGGCGTCCAGACCTTTTGTCATTCTTTAATTCCTTTGCATTGATCTCAGAATTACTGTAAAACTCCCCAGCTTGCAGTTTTGGGGCTGCAGGGGAGTTGCTGTGTGGAGCAGTTTGCCAGAGGTGCACAGTGCAGAGAAAACCTTAGGAGCAGAGGCAGCTGATTCAGCATAGCTTTGCTTCATAAACTTCTTTTTGTGTACTGTAAACCAACCTTGGCACCCAGGAGGAAGCAAGAAAAAAACCCAGTCTTTTTCACCAAATGTCTCTTTTCTCTCCTTTTTTCAATGCTGCCTATAGTTGAATCTCACCTGCTTCTATTAAATACTGGTTAATAAATTCCTTGATTTAATCAGATGAGATTATAAAATAAACCTATTGCTTGCCTGGATTTGGAGTTTTACCTGCTTACCACCTTGTCTTTAAAATTTAAGCAGGATGATCAGGAGGATGTTAGCCCCAGTCTTACAGAACAGCAATGGAATAAAAAACTCCCTGAGCCATTATCTTGGAGAAGTGACGAGGAAGATGAAGACAGTGATTTTGGAGAGGAGCAGAGAGATTGCTACCTGAAGGTAATATTTTCCTTAGGCTAATAATGTTGAATCTTCTTGTGAGAGATTTAAATTACTTTGCTTATTCAGGACAGGTACTTATAATTTTTTTTTTGTTTGGGGTTTTTTTCTTGGTTTGCAATCTTAGTCTGTAGTATTTTTGTACAGTCCATAAAATACCTTTGTCTCCTTCCCATGAGGAAAACAGCTGAAGAAACATCAAACCATCTTTACAGGGAAGAGCAATGGTTAGAGTCCTGAAAACTGATAAAGACTTGAGTATCTTAGTTTTGTTCTTTACATGCACTCCAAAAGGGGTACATCCAGCTGGTATTTATATTCAGCTTGTATTTCACTTCACAGATTGCTTATGTTGATTTTAGATACATTACTAGTTTTCTCAGAGCTGACACAAAGACTCTTTAGGATATCTTGTTAATACTTGAAAACTTCTGTCCAACTCTGTGAATGTAGGGCAGCCATTCTGTTGGCTGCAGAACAGCATGATGTCTTTAATTTTATCTTGGAAAAATAGTAATACCCTGGAGGAGGGAAAAATAGCATTGGTCTGTGATGTTCAGTGCATGTTTTGTCCCTTGTGATAAACCTCTTTTCTTGCTATGCTGTCATATTGTGCTGTGCCCCCACACTTATTTTTGTACAAGTTTTTGTGCTTTTGTTTTTCTTTTGGATGCTGTTTTGCCATGTTCTGCCTTGCAGGTAGTTTCTGGTTTCCACTGGTCTCTGTCACTGAACATTTTGTTGCCTTTTTTTAGGTGAGCCAGTCTCAAGAGCACCAGCAGTACATCACTTTCCTGCAGAGGTTACTGGGACCTTTACTGGAGGCATACAGCTCTGCTGTCATCTTTGTGCACAATTTTAGTGGTCCTGTTTTAGAATCTGAATATATTCAGAAGCTACACAAGCACTTAATAAACAGGACAGAGAGGAATGTTGCTGTGTATGGTATGTTGAACTGGTTTTGGAACTGGGTTTGATTCATTCTGGTCTTTCTACCACGAGGTAGCCTGAATTGAACTGCAGTTTGTTTATCTCTGGGTTTTCTTTCTTGCAGCTGAGAGTGCTACCTACAGTCACGTGAAAAATGCAGTGAAAGTCTTCAAGGAAATTGGAGTAAGTGTTTGGTGCTCAAATCTGGTGACTGTTAAGTTTCATTTCAATAATGAGCACGATTTGGACATTTCAGGGAATCTGTTCAGTGTCAGTTTAAATTCAGTGAATGTATCTGCAGAAATGTGTTGTAGGTTTGGAGCATTTTGGTTTCCTTTAGGCTGAGGGCTGTAAAAGATAGCACAAGCTGTAGAACAGGGTACTTCTTGGCCCTGGGAAGGCCTGTCTGGATGGCTGGGTGACTAGACATTTTTATTCACAGGAAATGAAGTTCCTCTGTTCTACTCCGTGTCCCTGTTGGACAACATTGAAAGGCTGAGAGCATGTTCTGTGCTCAGTAACAGCTAAATTTAATTTTGAAGTCTACTTAGATCTTTAAAAAAGCATTAGTTACTGAATTTTGGCTTAGCAGTGACTGATGCTCCAGAAGAACCATCCTTATACACCATGAGGATACAGGTGTTCCTTAAGATAAGCATTCAATTTTGTACTTTACCACCAGTATTTTAAATTTTAAATCTAGATTTTGCAAGTGAAGTGTTTTTCTTCCATCAGAATGGCATGGCTTCCTGAATGCCAGATAAGATATAGCACTATAATTTTGAAAGTATTGACATTTAGGCAAAATGTTGCTAAATCTGAGTTTTGAAGTATTTGTTTTTAAATTCTGATATATTGAATAATCCAACAATAATTGGCCTAGTAAAGGTATTTTTCTGTAGACTCTGAATAGCTGTGAAGAAAGCACATATTGAAGCCATAATTTTCCAACAGCAGGATGAACTAGAATGAAAAGTGGAACTAGATATTGTCTGCTGAGCATCTATTATAGCATAGCATCTGAATTCTTGTTTTTGAAGTGCTTACACTTTCAATTGGATGCCTTTGCTTGTTTTATCCCTTGTTGTTAAGTTTTAGCTGTTTATCACACACTGTACTTATTTCTCAATTTCTTTTCTTCCATTACCCTTGAAGGGCTTCCACACTGAGTGAATTCTAATAACACCTAAAGGCATCTCCATCTAAGCCTTCAAGAAATGAAAAGAAACAAGTCTTGTAAACGAGGGAGAGCTTAGTATAGACCATAACATTTTAATCTCAGAAGAAAGGAGCTTCCTGTAACAGGGTGATGCTTACATGTGTTCATGCTGTGCTTTAGGTTTTCAAGCAGACTAAGCAAAGGAAAGACATCATTTTGGAACTCAGCTCTACGTTCCTACCTCAGCGCAACAGGCAGAGACTGCTGGAATTCGTCATGAGCTTCATGGTGTTATAGACCACGCTCAGCACCTTTGTCCAGGGACACGGGGACAGCTTTTGAGACTGTGGCAAAGCCTGGGGACATTTGCTAATCCTTCCAAGTGTAAGGTGCCACTGTCTGGGTAAGGCCTTCTCTGACTCGAACCTACTGGAAGACAAGTGCCTTCTTACGTGTGCATTTATGGGTTTCTTACAGTCCCAGTCCTGTTGTAATACAGCGATACTCAGATGACACTTTGGATACAAGTAATTAAACATGTTGCAAAAAATGAGATAAATTATTAGAATTAGACGTTAAAAAAAGAGTGAAGTTTTATCAGTGTTACATTTTAAATGAACTTCTAAAGACTGTAACAGATGCACAAATACACTTATTGGTGTTCTGTAGCTAATCCTGAGATCTTGAGTTTAGTGGCAACACAGCTTATGGCTTAACCAAGTAACTTTCATTCCAATTCAGTTTTATTGTTTTAAATAAATGGTTTAAAAATTTTGCTTAGGCAGGCTATATACTTCATGGATAAAGCCATAGTTTTTCATAAATGTTAACATAAATGCCAAAATTCTAATGAAAATTACAGGTACAGACATCTGAGGATAACGATCATGTAGCAGGTGATTGTGAGAAATGTCAGCAGGCACACCTTGCACTATTAAAACTGTGTAGTGCAGTGGTAAATTGCACTAATCACTGCTGTCAGGAAGAATGTGAGAGTAGTGTTCTTGTTTTTATTATGGCATCTGTCATTCTGTCAGATGAAAGTCAGGAGACAGTTGCCTGAATGTGAATATCTTGTAAAATCTTAGATTATTATTTAATTGAAAAAAAAAACCTGTTAAGTTCGGAGTGGTTTTTTTTTTTTTTGTTTTCTTCTGGTTTTTTAATCACAATAATGTCAGATTTTTTTTTTAAGTGGAGTAAAGGCTTGATTTGGTGAAACAAGTTTTAATTTTGGCCCTAAAAATTTCAGCAATAACTTTGTCAGTTCTTTGGAACAAGTGTTCATATTGAATTCTGTTGTTGAGCAGACCTAAACTGGCATGAAGTAGTACCTCTAGAAACACAGAAATATAAACAGTGTACTTTTGACTGTGATCTGACTTACAAAAAAAATAAATTCATAGGCAAAACTGAATAATGAATAAATTCTGCCCTATGAAACAGGACACTGGTGTTGCAATTTGATCCTTTTGCATGGAGGACTTGCACTGTAGATTTCATCTTCTCTTCGTGTGAGGGCAGATTAGATTGCAACCTATAGTCCTGTATTTTAGTACAGCTGATTTAGCTGAAGCAATAACTTGGTGGAATGTGAAGCTGGTTTGGTTGTGAAATGTGTTTTCCCTCCTTTATGCCTTCTAGATGAGGGAAATTAAACATTTCCTTTGCTGCATTGCTTTGCTTGATTCTCACATCCTGGCCTTGTGAGCAGAAAATCCCCCAAACTTCATCATGTAATCTCTGTTGCTTAACACAAACATGGAAAAGCATACTTGAATCCCAGCACTTGCACTGTTATGCCAGCACAAAACTGATGCACACAATTAGAGTTTGTGGCCAAGGAGCTTGCATTTGTACTGCACATTTGTCAACAAGAATATTTCTGTAAATTTTTTTATTAAATGCTATTAATATTTGAAACCTGCAGTTTATAGTTTATTAGCATTCTACTGTTAGCACTGTGAGATGCATGTGTTTTGTCACTAAACCAGGTGCTCTACAACACTTAAAGAATTTCTGAACCAAAGCTACATTAATATGGATAAACACTGACCCTAGAGTCGCTTGTGTTCTTATGTCCTTCTGCTGTCTCAGCAGGACAGTGACTACATCACACAAAATTTGTTTTGTGAAGGCTACCAGCTGTTTAGAAAACAGTTTCATCTCATACTCACTGATGTGCACTGTTCATCCATCTGATGAATTCTCCATACAATGTTTGTTGCTGATGGCTTCCATTTAATATCAAAAAAAGTCTAGGTGCTTCTGAATAACGAGCTCTCATAGTTTACTGCACTTCAGTAAATCTGAAGTGTACTAACAGCAAAGATTGTACATAAAAAAAAAATTAAAAAATGAAGCAATATGGAGCAAACAAAACTTGAGTTGTTTTATTAAGAATGTTTTGCCAATGGAGGTATTACTTACCATAAAGTCCAGGAGTACTGTGGTCACTGGAGTGTTCTGACTAGGTGTTGCAACTAAAATAATTGATGGCTTACATTAAAAAAAAAATTAAAATCTAAATCTGGTTAACATAAATCAATGAGTGGGTAATAATGCATGTAAGTACACATTAATTAATACTTATATATGCAGGGGGAGGGGGCACCTCTAAAACTGTTTTGATTTTGAATGAAAAATAAAACCTGCATGTGAGAATTGGTACTATGAATCATATGCCACTGGAAGCCTTTGCATTCTGCAGCAAGTGTGTATGTATACGTGTATATATGCTAGTGTGTATGTTCTGACACACATCATCTATGCTCTTCCCTGAAGTTAAAGCACAGAATGTAAAATTATCAGGCTGTAACAGTCAAAAAAACTAAAACCAACACTTGCACTGTATTTACACCTTCAGTGTCTTCTGATTTTATTAACTTCTCATATTTCCTTTGCTGTTAGAATTCCAGGTCGAGTTGATTTCAGTAAAGTTAACCAGTAAAAGAGGAAGGACTGGCCCTGAATTACCACAACTGTATTTTAAGACTTTATAAAGACTTACACGAGTCTCATCACGAGCATAATACTCAGGTGTGCAAATCATTCTGGGCCAGTATCTTTCATGCTATGGAAACCTGACCTTTCCATGCACATCCTGCAGATGTCCCGTTTTCAGAGTGCTGGGAGTGTAGAGCTGCACTCGCCGTGTGGCTGCAGCAATCCCTGTCCTCGCCGGGCATCTCAGGGCTGGGCTCACCACACACACACACTTGCGTTCGGCTGCCTGCTGCCCCTCAGAGAACTGCCCCAAGCTCCGCGGGGAAGAGAAGGTTGAGATGATGTAAGATACTGTTGCTTTTGTGTTTCTGAGCTGATGAGCCGGGAACTGCTGACTGGAGAATGTTACTGTGTTTTACCTGTTATGTGTAATGCGTGTCTGTTGTAGGAGCACAGAGGTGTACTGGAGTCATTTTAATAAATTAAACTGTTTGCTAATATGACATTTAACAAGTTCTTCTAGTCTTATTTTGATTTATTTTTTTGTTGTTGTTGTGGTTTTTTAAATAACTTGCTAAGAGAATCCATTCAATAACTTTGTCCTTCTGCAGGTAGTTTCTGAATTTAAAGCATTAAAATCTTTCGTTGTAGATGTATCTCTACCAGTGTATGTGCTGCAGCAGAGACACTTAAAAAGCAGATTGAGGTGACATCCCAGCTCCTGAGCCACTGTTTTGTTGCAGAGTGGAGGTGCCATTTTGCCTCTCTCTTCCCCCATCCCCACAAGGTTCCTGTACATGGAGTTTTTTTGCAGTTTGTCTGCTCATGGGGGTGTTTGTGGTTCATTCAGGAGCCTGGGATGGCTCTGATGCTGCAGACTTTCCCTTCTTGTGGCAATTTCAAGCTGACCTGGAGTGCAAAAACACCTGTCAGCAACTCTGACAGCATCTGGCAAATGTGAATTAATTAGGATGGGGCTTTAATATAATAAAACCTGCATAGATGATCATTACCTAAATTGAGAAGGAGGGATGCTGCTTCACTCTTCAGGAAAAAAAAGTTATAATCAGCTGATTCTGTAAGAGGCCTCTAGCAATGTTCACATGCAAGCAAGGTTCAATTAATTGACAACTCTAGGCTGAAGCAGGAAACTTAGAATTCAATTATTGTCAATAGCTTGAATTAAACCCAATTCTTGTTGGTGATGACCTTATATGTTACTTCTGTAAATGTCTTCCTGTTTCTCAGTCTTTGGAAATCCCAAATGTCAGATCAAGCACTTATCTCTAGTTTTTGCTTAATTCAGTTTTTCTATAATAAAAGTTTGTCAGGTTTATTTAGAAGGATCATTGCTTTGAGCTCTCTGCTTTGTTCTCTCATGGTACATTGTGTTTTCAGTAGCCCTGTGTTTTCAAGGTAAGGTCCACATTGATCTGAGTTGCTGCTTGAAACATTTTCTTTTCAGTATTTATTTATAGATGTTCCTTACGTTTTGCAGTACTGGGTGAGAATTATTGTCCTTATTTATTCTCCTGTTAGTTGGCCAACCTGTTAATGTAATTATCCAAAAGGTATTGTCATAGTTGAGGCTATCTTTAGAATAAGGCACTTGCTGTCTTTTCTGAAGAAATATGTAGGAAACGTTCATCACTCTGTGTTGTGCCAGAGTTCAAGCCTGAGAGACCATAAACCCCAAAAAGACTTTCAGCTTTCATCTGACATAAAGCACTGACAGTTACAGAAACAAAAACTATTTAATTAATTACTGAGTAACTATTAGTTATACAAATCTATTTGCATGTAATTATACCATGCAACATTTCAGTAAAAGACAGTGTAATTGCTATGAGTAATTAGCATGAAAAGGTTGTTCTCCAGCACAGTAATAATACTGATTGTTAAACTGATAGTAGTTTCAATATCTTGGTCTCAAACCTTTTCCAGAGCCACAGTCCCTGAGAAGTGAGGAAATGCAGATACAGAGATCAGATGATGTAAATTAGGCCCAAAGATTCACTGAACCCATGCATGGCCTTAGACACATATCTCTTCTGATGCTGTTTTCTATTTTCATTCGGAAGTAATTTGAGGAAAACTGTGTACAGGTATAAAGTGGCTTTTCTTTCTCTCGTTGAAACACAAGCCACAGTCAGAATGAAAGAATTTTGGAGTTGAAGTATTACTGTTAGAACTGGACATGATTGTACATCTGTTCTGATGTTTTGGCTGTTCAGTATCTTCATTAGTGGCCTGGGGAATGGAAGAGAGTTTGCACTTGACATTTGTAGGTAACAAGATCTGGGAGAGCCAGGTAGTCCAGTGGAGGTCATCATGATCCCAGTGGTAATGATACATTTTTGAAAGATCTGAAGGCAGAAAGAAGAAAGCAATTCCAACCAGGGAAGGACAGTGTATTACATCTGAGAGAAGACCAACTGATGTACAGGCACAGGAGAGGAAATAAACCAGCTGTGTAGCAATTCTTGGGAGAAATCTCCAATTTACTGGCTGAGCACAAGCAGAACATGACTCAAAGGGTCCTGCTGCTATGGAAAGGGCAGGTGTCATGTGTATGATACCCTTACTCCTGCACACGAATGACAAGCACAGGGCAAAACTTTCCAGTCCATGAGGTCTCAGCTGGGATACCGTGTCCTGTTTGAGGAGTTCTATTTGAAGGATGCTGTGGGCAAGATGGAAAAATAAAAGGCTTCCCCTCAGCCCCCTTTATGGAGAAGAAGAATCTGGATTATTCCCTGGCAGTGGGAATGCCCAGATTGGATAAAAGTAGTGACTTTAGTCCTCAGTTGCAGTGAAAAAAAAGAACCGGGGTAGATAATGTAAAATCTTTTTACTGTGAGCAAAGAGAAGTGCTGAGGTAGATGGTCTGGGAGGGTTAATGTTCCTTTTTCCTGGGGAACACTGGGTCCCTCTCCCTGTTGGTTGGACCTTGCTGTGTGGTGGTGAGCAGAACAGACAGGTGAGGCTCTGCCTTCCTGGTCTGGGCATCTTTCCTGAGCAAAGTAGAAACGTGTTTGTACAGAAACAGCTTGGTCTGGCTGCTCTGACTGATTCTTGGTGTTTGAGATCAGGAGCAGCTGTAGTTTGAATTATACTTCTTGTTTCTGCAATCACTGAGGAGTAAAATATATGAGGGCTTTATTAAGGTTGTTCTGTAAAAATGTTTGCTTAGTGTTTCTGCTGGTCAAAACCCAGATGGAGTGCCAGCAGGGAGCAGGAAAGGACTGGGGAAGAAAGCAGATGTCAGTGTGGCTCTGCACTGTCTTACCATGTTGTGAGAGCATTTTCATACAGAGGTGTAGGGGTCTCCTGTCTCTGCCAGTTGTAAAATCCCTGGTGACTGAAAAAGGGGTGAGGAATCCTGCCCCTGGCATTTTCATCTTCCAGAGTGTTCCTGGCAGATAACAATAATAAATTACAAATTAACCCTGTGATCTGTTAACAGTTTACAGTTTAACTCTGGCTCTGCTCTGGAAATACTGAAAGCCAAGTGATCATTTCCTGGGCTTTGGGTTTACTGCTGGCTTGACTATTGCATTATCTCAGGAGTTCAGGCTCCAGTGATTGTATCTACCCAAAGAAAACAACATTTATAAGTGCCACAGAATTGACAATGGCACTACTTCAATGCATTTTTGTTGGAAGGGTTTCCAGGATCCCCCCAAAAGTACTTTAGCAGGCTGTTTCGGAGAGCTCTGTGCTGTGTGGGGGCTGCAGTGTAACAGGTACCTGGGATGGCTTGGTAACTGCTCGCTGTGGTGTCTGTGAAACCAGTGTCACACCTTTGACTTGGTGTCCCTCTTCAGACGAGGCTGAGGGATTGGTTTTGTTCCCCACTTAAACATTTTGCATATCTGTGGAAAGTTTCAGGGCCTCACCTTATGGCCATGTTAATATATGTGTTTTTTAAATTTAGCTGAAGCCTAATTTTAGCCATGGTGTTCAGGTCTTTTTAAATCAGATTTCCTCTTGTCTCTGCAGGTGGAGAAGGCAAATTAAACTACTACCTGTCGGAAGGCAGTAAAAGCCTTTTTCTGTGTTGATATTTCCCCTTCATTAAACTAAATTATCATAGTTCAGCACCTTTGCCTGCAAATCTCTCCCTTTGTCTTGCTGACTGGCTGGCCACTTATAGCCTCCAGTTTCCTTAGTTTATCCTTGAAAAAATATTTTTTAATCCCCCAAAAGAAATCATTGCATGTAATAAAATAAATGTTCCCTTTTCTTGGAGATGAGGAAGTTTAGACACATTTTGTGTTTACATTTTTGTAGTAGTTAGATAAAACGTGAATTAGATCTGGTACTGGGTTTTAAAATTCCTGCATTCTTCCGTCAAAACTGCATATTCTGTCCCTTTTACCCCAAAATGTTTCTTTTTGCCCAAGAGTCTAGGAAAACTGGTTTAGGTATTAGGAGAATTCCATCCCTTTACCAGCTGTAATCATTAACCCAAGTTGTAGTTTACAGAAGTCTGAAGCAAAGAAGCATAGACATATTAGAAGTTGGTATTTCTGGATATTCTCAGAGCTTGGAGAGCAAACCAGGGCAGGAGGTTGTGTGTGTGTGGTTTATATGAAGTTATCCCTTTGTCAATGCAGAAGGCAGTAAAAATGAAAAATGTTGTAATCAGTGACACATGTAGTTAATTTTCTGAACTAAGTAAATTAGGTACAAATTGGTTATTAGTAATTCAAATCAAAATGCTAGATAAGAAATTAGAGTAGCTTGTCTATCATTTTCAACCATTAAAAGATCAGTCTGAGCATGGCAGGCCAAGGCTCCCTTATCTCTTATTAAAGCCTCACTTCTTCATTTATTAAAGAATCAGATCTAAACGATGCAGCAGGCCTGAGAGGTTGCTGCTGCGGTAGCCTGGTGGGTCGTGCCCTGCTGCAGACTCAGCAAAGCTGGAAGGTGTGTTTGTGCAGGAAATTTTGGGTATGCAGGACCTCCTGGACATAACTGGCACAGTGAGACTCCTGCTCCAGCTAGCTCAGGGTGATTTTCTTCTTCCACACAGTCTCTCTCTTCCTTCAGTTCTCCCTGTTCTTGCTCTCTGACTACAGCAATGTCCTCTGTCTGCCCTGGTACACTGATTTCTTTCTCCCAGCTCATTCTCACACAAGGGGTTAACCTGGAGTCTGGCTGCTCACTGCTGTGTAAACAACATAAGGGGTTCTGTTCAAATCGCCTAAGAAAACACTCTTTCCCCACTGTTTGCCTGCTTTAGCATTCAGGCTGTGCTTGTGTCTCAGCTCTATCACAGCTACAACAAAATTAAATAAAACCAGACTTTCCAAAGGAGAGACGTAGTTGCCACTTATGTCCATGGCCAGAAGAAATTCCTTATGGCTGTAAAACAGGGGATTAAGGACTTTGCTCCCAGCATTTTAAACATTTTTTCTTTAGAGGGGTATTGACATTTTGCTCGTAGCAAAACCCAGACGAGCCCAGCTCCATCCCCAGAGTGTCCAGCAGATGGTGGTGGAGCTTCATCTACAGCTGCGATTCCCGCTGAGGCACCGCGCACCACCCTCCCAAACCTCAGTCCCCGGGCTGTCCCTTACAAACCAAACACCACTTCCTTGGCAGCCAGCTGCAATATTGGCTAGACATAGGAAGCGCTTCATTTGGAGTTGGTTTTGTCTGTTGCTGTGATTGATTTTTATGGTTGCAGGAGTCAGGCAGTGTTTGACACCTGACACAACCACCACCACCTTGAAAGACCGTGTGGGGTTTGCTTGTCTTCAAGTGAAAATGTGCATCAGGAGAGAAGCTCTTCACCCGTCTTCTTCCTGCACTCCCTGGTCCAGAGAGGCATTTTAAAGAAACAAAACCATCACTCCAAGAGCAGACCAGAGCATGGCTTAAGTTTGGAAGTGTCCCAGATGCAAGGCCAGGGTTCTGGGTTGAATATCTGTGTCAGACACACTCTCCTCTTGCAAATCCATGCCCTTCTACAGCTGTGGGAGGCAGAGAACTGGGTCTTCTGCAAGGTAGGTGGAAAGGAGAGGGACTGGCAGGGCTGCCAGCTCAGCTTATCCTCCTTTAGATATAAACCTTCCTCTGATGCTGCAGGACAATTCCAGGACTTTGTCTGAGTATGGGTACAAGGTGTTATCACACTATCACATCATCTTCATAAATATTCTTCAAAGCATTACAACCACTAATTTAATTTTAAAATATTCTGCAGACTTTTCCTTGTGAAGATAACCTCCTTGATCTCAAGTATCCCAGAAAGAATTAAAACACCAGTGAGCATGCTAATTCATCAGCACACAGAGGTTTTTTACTAAAAAAACCTCCTGATGGCCCCTCTAGTGCAAAGCAGATTTGACCCTGCCCTCAGTAAAAACTGAGGAGTCCACTGAATATAAGAAATCCTTCAGGGTAGGGGAGACAGTGCTGTTCACTGCTGCACAGCTCACGGGTGTGGGCTGGACAGGGACATGGCCGGGGCCCTGCTGAGCATCTTTGTCCCAGTGTCCAGGTGGCTTTGTGGATCTCAGGAAATGTCACTCATCTGTATGTCTTGACAGCAGTGTTGATCCCAACAAACCCTGCTCCTTCCCCTTCCCTCTCCGTCCTCAGTTCCTCCCCAGTGCTGTGCCCCCTGTTCCCAGGCCGCTGGCTTGAGGCTTTGCTGGGAGCTGAATGAAACTCTGCATCTTCACCCTCTCCATCCCTTTTTCTTATGGATTATTTTTCAGGCACATCGAAGTCCCAGCTCAGCTCCCTGCAAAGCACCACTGGTCACTGTCAGCATGGCTCTGGACAGAAACATGCTGGAGCTGACACCAGGGGAGGAAAGTGAAGGCAAGATGGGCCCACATGTGCCCCACACTTCAATCAGAGTGTGCTGCCGAGGCACCGTGGTTGGGGAGCTTGGTCCAGTGATCCCTTGACTTGATACAGAGCAGGGACAAGATCATTCCAATGTCTGCAGAAAGCAGCTGTAGGCATTTATGCTAAGAAATAAACGAACTTCCACCTTTCTGTCTTGGAAGCAGCTCATGGCAGCCCTTGGCCCCTCACAAGCGGTGGGAGCAGCTCTTGGATCAAGCAGCAGCAGGTGGCTGTGGGGACAGGCAGCCACATCCCAAGGAGCCCTGAGGAGCCCCGGGAAGCCTTTCCTGAGGGTCTAGAGGATGTCAGCACAGGCTGTTCTGGGGGCAGATAGCCTCAGGTTACTTGCTTAATTAAGCCATATGCCACTAAATCATCCCGCATTAGACAAATCCATGGGCTTGATGGTTTCCCTTTTTCAGCACAGCTGAGTGGAGATGCAAACACACACAACACACACTCTTTCTCTATAATTTTCCTCTGCGTGGTAGATGTGACCTGAAAAATAGCCACACGTGTTTCCCTGTGGGCTGTGATGTTTCTCTGCCTGGTGCTTGTGTTTGCCAGCTGTAACACATCCCTTCCAGCCCGGTGCTTTGCTGTTGTCACTGTGATCCCCACTGCACCTCTTTGGTACTGCCCTGCAGCAGGGTGGGACAGTTTCCACTCTGCTCCAGCCTCAGTTGAACAGTGCTTTACTTCTCTGCTGGCACCAAGAGCTGTTTGCAAGTCAGGCAGAGGTAGAAGCCTGACATCACTGAGAGGCACTCCTAGCCTCAGTCCGGTCCGATCTGCTTGTGGCTGTGCTTGGCAATTTTAAGAAACGAGGTTCTTCAGACAGCTGGGATGTCTGTCTTCTTTTCCAGACAATTTTCAACCAACTTGCAGAAGGCAGGGTGATTGCAGATGTCCTAACAAGCTCTCCTGTCATCACCACGCCGTTCAGCTCAGTCTCCCTTCCCGGGTGCAGCAGCTGGGAGGCTGAACTGCCCACACTGACCAGCCCTCCCTGCCCTCGGATCAGCTCCTGCTGATCCACCCTGTGCCTGTGCAGACGTCCAAGGGCTGTGGGAAGATGTCTGATGAGGTGGTGCTTAGAGGAGACAGGACAGGGATTCACAGGAAACATTTCATTGGTTTTGCTGTTCGTGGCCTGCCATGCTTTACAAGTATAAATAGGTTATTCACTCTTTTAAAATTCCCTCTGTTACTGGCTTCTGGGCACTGACTGTTTTCATGCAACCCATAGGGGACACAATTGCTGCTGGAAAATGAGGGGGAAAAATGAGTCTTTAATTTGACCTGCAACATCAGAGAATTTGAAAAATTGTGAGTGTTTTTATAGAGCTTTTATATCATCACCCTTTTCAACTGAGCATCCTGAATGCTTTATAAATATTAATTAAGTCTCATGTGGCTCCTCTGAATTACGTAAAGACAGAATTGCCTCATCCATCAGAAGAGAGGATTCAGAAGCTGCTTAACAATTTGAGACACCATTAAATGACACCAGTTCAGTGAATAAGAACATAACACCTGCTTGAAACTTCTGGGCAGGAGAAAAAATGAAGTAACTGGACTATATCTTTCCAACCTTGCAAAAAAGTAGTGTTGGGCCATGAAGGGCTACATGAGGACCTCTCTTCCTCCTCTTCTCTTCTTCTGTCTCTCCTCTTGCTTTGTGGGAAAACATTGTCTCCCTGGGTAAAATTTATCTAAGATCAGGGTTTCATTCAGAAAGGAATAAACCCAAAGGGAAAATGCTCATAAAATCCTCACCCTCTCTCCCACTCCTAGAATATTATTGATGGCTGACACCAGGAGCTGCTGGAAGAGAGGGCTGGTCCAGCAGGCTGGAGATGCTGTGGTGGTGCAGGAGTTAAGGGAACTCCACGGAACTCCTCCAGCGAGGAGCTGGGAGCAGGAAGGTGAAGCCAGGCACGATGTTCAAACCTCCTCAGACAGCACAACAGAGTGGTTTAAAGGACTGTCAGTGCAGTGGCATCAGTATGCAGGGGATGCTGCTTCTTTGGGAAGGAATTTCAAGATTATTCCCAGTCATCAGAATTACAGAGGCTCACCCAAAGAGATCAGCTAAGAGCAAACTGCAGGCCAGTGACATACCATGTGTTAGATAAATCAATTACCACAGCCAGCTGAAGAACTTGGGCTTGGACTCCAGGTAATTTAAAAACTTAACTCATAGTAGAGTCTGGCATTTAATGAATTCAGAGAGGCAGCAGATATTTACTCGAATTTCTCATGTCCTACTGCAATTATTCTCACTTTCAAATGCCTGAGAAAGGTATTGGATTGTTTCCTCAGCTGGACTTCTCCAGCTGTGTCTTCTAAAGCCACTCTGGATAAATGGTTTCCAGGAAGACAACAGACCAGGACAAAAGTAAAGCACAGAGTAAAAAATTGTATTGGAAAATCCAGGGAATTATTTTTTGCAGTATACCAGATAGACCAAGGCAATCTTGATATGCTCTAAAATTTCAGTGAGAACAGAGGCAACAGGCACAAGCTGCAACAAGGGAATTTCCTATCAGATACCAGGGAAAACATCCCCAGTGAGGGCAGTGAAATCCTGCAGCAAGGGCACAGCCAGGCTGGTGGATCTCTGCCTGTGGAGGGGTCAAACACCTCTGGACAAGGTGTGAGCAGCCTGTCCTAAGCTGGCCCTCTGTCGAGGCAGGGTGGGGGGTGTTGGACCACCTGACTTCCAGTAGTCCCTCTCAACCTGAATTATTCCATTATTTTGCTCCTTCTGGTAACTGGAACAGACCTGTGGAATCTCTAAGCTTTAGACCTCCAGGCCACCCTTAGACAAATTAACAGACACGGGCAGCCTTTGAGATACTTAATTTTGTGTTGCTGCGAGAATTATGATCACTGTAAGGTCATGATTGCTCTGCTTGTTTAAAAATGTAAAAGTGAAACCAGTTTTCTTATTGTGTTTCCTTTCTTCACCACATATGAATTCATCGCTGCTGAGTTTTAATTTACTGTGGGTTTTCTGGCTTTTTTTCCTGGAGAACTTCTTTTGAAGAGCCCTTGTGAAGAATTGCATGGCCTTTGAATGGAAATGAGAAGTAATTCAAAGCATATATCTGTTAATCCTGAGAGCCCCAGTGCTACATCTTCATACACATTGGGAAAATATGCAAAGGTACAGCAATCAGTTACAGCATGGCTGCCATGAATCTCTTATTAGCTCATGCAAGGCACAAAACATGAAGACTGATGAAGGAGGGAGGAGGTGAAAGTGATTTTTTTTTTAAATTTAAATGGTCCCAGTTCAATCCAATCTCTGTCTTCTTGGCACGATAACCCAATCGTGATTGTCTCTGTGAAACAAGAGGATTGACACCACTTTAATGTATTTCATTTTACAGCAGTTGTTTTCCTACACATAATATTTGTAAAGGAAAACTAACAAAACTTGACTGGGTAAATGAAAATTAAGTTAATTATTAGGTAGATTTCTCTGTCTTCCTCCTCTATAGGATCTGCATGCCCTTTTTGGCTTTTGCTTTTTTTTTTTTAATTTTTATTTTTTAGAGAAATGCTACATAACTAGCATCAAACACCAATCTCTTGCCTTTCCAGTCAGGAAAAAAGGAGTGTGTCAGTACATTGCAAAGAAACAAATGGTAACAACAGAGTGCTGGGAGCAGCTCAGTCAGGTTATAACTTTGTCCTCATCCAAAGGAGTTTGTGAAGAGCACTATTAATTTCCCTTGACATGGAGGAGGATTTCAGTGGTGATTTACCATTTGTCTTTGTTTCAATTAATGGTTTGGCTCCCAGGTAAAATAACAGAAAACATAGATGTACTCAGAGTACCCCTGAAACTCTTTCATTTCTTTCCCCTCTTTGTTTTTAACATTTCGAGCTTCACGTATAGTTAACAATGTGTCAACACTGCCATTAAAAACCTCTGGTTCTGTTTTTATATATGTGAACTGTAAAAAAATTTGCTTCAGGCTCCAAATTTGCAGGGTCTTGCTCATGAGATCCTGTAAAACATTTTATGAATTCATAAAAATGTGTTAGACTCTGCTCCAGCTCTTGGATTCAGTCTCTTGAATCTCTACCACAAAACTTTAAAAATGTGGTTTTAATACACTTTTATTAGTGAATTTCTTACAGAACTTGTAATAAAATTGTTATCAGAGTTTCCTTATAGCTTAGTTTTTACTTATCACAAATTAAAAAGCAAGCTTGGTGTTTCTGCTGTGTTAGAAAACGATTCTTGACTCAGGTAATGGCCACACTCTTTGTCTCTCACAAAGGTTATCACATACTTCCACACTTGCACAACTCTCACATTTCCCTCACTTCAACCTCTCCACTCCACTTGTTTTAAATAGTTCTGGAAGGATTTTGAGTGGTGTGGGCAGCCTGGCAGGGATCTTCAAACAGCATTACTGTACCTACAAATTCTCCCTGGGGAGGATTTTAATTCTGCAGAGTACCTCTCCAAAGTGGTTGAGGGTATTAGGTTTCAAGAAGGGAAGAACCCAGGAGTTTCATTTGCTCAGCAGAGCTGAAATAAAGACATTTATCTATGACATTGTAGAGCTAATAAGCACAACTCTTAATATGACTCTTTATTTTCTGTGGAGTGTCAAAATGCAGGATTTGTCCTGCTGTAAGGAAACCACGTCTGTGTCATCCTGCCCCTGACAGCAGCTTGGGCCATGGGTTACGACATAAATCAGAAAACCCTCACAGTTAAATAACTCACCTTCAAAATTAATTTCCAAATCTCCAAATACATGCCCGAGAACAAAGGCTGAAATGCAGGATAGCTTTCATTGTGTGATCTCCTGCATCCCTCAGTGGTGCAGCACCAACGAGTTTCAAAGGCTCATTAGTGTTTGCATGAATTGCTCCTGCAAACTGACAGGCATTTCCTCTGACCGGCCTGCACTGGGTTTCCAATTCACATTAACTGGATTATCTCTTTCCTTGCATAAGGATATGTGCAGGAGAGCTCTATTCTGATATCCCACTTGATATTTTACAACTGTATCTCTCCCTCTTCTCTTCTAACTGGTATTCCTGCTATGCAGGTGATCATTTGGATTAGAGGTTGGGCTGTGCATCAGTGTATGTGAAAGAGAAGTTTAGTATGGAATAGGTCTTTTGGTGGTCTGTATATAGATGTGAAATTTATTGTTTCTGACACTGAATTATGTTGTAAAGTTTATTTTTTCTGATGGTCAATTCTGCTCACAGGCTGCCTTTTAGTTGGTGGGCACTGGATGACACTGTTTCAGGATAATTTTTCCTGCTGCAGGATAATTTTAAAGCAAATGTCAGTAATATCCCTCACTTCTACAACAGAGAAGGATACAAGTAGCAGTGGGCAGTGAGACTCAGCAAATCAAAGAAAGTGTAACAGGAATCAGCTCCTGCTCCACGGTGAGATTTGGGTAGTGTGGATGTGCCCTGCATGTGGTATCTGTGTGTGTGCAGGAACAGAGAGCCCCTCCCAATCCCTCCTTGCCAGGGTGTACTCTGACCCCATAAACTTGGGCTATGTTACACTTTTGCTTTCAGAAAGCTGCTGCCAGATTTGGGGAAGGAATTAGGACTTTTGAAATTAGGACTTTTTCTTCAAAAATTAAGAATTCAGTTAGAAAAATTAAGAATTAAGTTAGAATTCAGAAGCATGTTGTTGTTTCATCCTTCTATTTCTCTCTGTCCCACCAGGCTGCAGCAGTGCCTCTCCTTCCCAAGAGCAGATTTTCAGTGTGGGTTGCAGGCTGCCATCTCTGCCTGGTGCCAGGCCACAGCACTGAGTGCATCCCTCCTGCTGATCTTAATACTGTCCTAAAAGCCCAAAAGAGGTTTTTCTCCCTACTCGTTCAGGAATTAGGCTCTTGGGTTACTTCATGTCTTGACCACTGAACTGACATGTTCAATAACTGCAATTTTTCATGCAGAGAACTCTGAAAACCACCCAGGACACTGAAAGTACCTTGAACCCTTTTTCCTGAGAAAGAGCTTGTGTGGCAGGAAGATGGAGTTTTCTTGCTACTTTGTTCTGTAGTAAATCCCTGTTTAGATGTTTTAAGAATGGAGTTTTACATTTTTTTCTTTCAATTTTGCTCATGTATTAAACTGTCTGAAAGCAGCAAGGGAAATGAGCCTGAGAGGAAAGATGTGGGAGCAGATTTCTTGTCACCTGGATAGGAAGGTGACAGGAGGAGGTTACTGCCCTTACAATACCTGTCTGCTAAGGTTAACACATGCTTCAAACCACATCCCAAGTTCGCTCTCTTGTAGAATATTAAAAACCACCTAACCAAATCCTGGGGAAGCTGTGTCCTCTAGCAAGGCTCTTGTGATTGCTGGCAGCAAAAATTTCCTCTATCCCTGCAGGCAGAGTGAATATTATCCTGGAGAGGGACCACAGGGCTGGAGGGGAGGCACAGCACTGCTGAGCAGAGCGTTGTACTTCAGATTTATTTGTGCAGAGCTGTAGTGCAGGAGCCCTCCAGTGAGACTCTGTGGTGTGCCAGACTGCACAGCCATTCAGGAAGAGCTACTTTATGTAGGAGTCATCTCTCTGCATCGGCAGTGGGACTGACAAAAGTACCACAGTCTGGCTAAATTCCTGTGAAATCTCCTATGACTGACCAGGCAAATGATGCTTACCTGGCTAATCCCCATCTTTAGAACAAGCTGAAATAAAACCTGAGGCTTGAATGTTTGTGTTCTTTGAATCATCAGGATAAACATCTGAAGGTTGTGGTAGTGCCTTGGGTCCATCAGTAATAAAATATGGGTGTGAGCTTGTGCTGTCATTTGTTTCATTTCTAGTAGCACTTTACCTGGTAGAAGCAAGCAGAGAGACAGAATGGCCAGGAGTGATAAACTGCTGTGTCAGAGAGCCAGTAAACCTTAGCCACAGAGTCCTTCTGCTTGTCATAAGCAAGTGATTTAAAACTTTTATGCTTTAGCTTCTGCCAGCACATTTTGCACAGATCGTCCTTCTTCACCCCACCTTGCAGCTGTCACCTCCAAAGAGAGCATAGAAGTGATAAAAAAATCACCTCTACAAACAGGACTAAGAAACCACAAAGAAAACTCATTAACTCATTGCTTGTAGTAATCAGCAGCTACTGATTTGTAGCTTCTCTTCAGCAAGAGCTGCAAATCAGTGCTTTCCCCATGGCATCTCTCACCAAAAGCTTTCCTTTAAAGGAAATCTTAGACATGAAAATGAGGATAAAACGCTTGATGGTCCCTAAGGTTTTGGAGCATTCAGTTCCTTCTACAATTAATGGAATTTGGGCCTGTAAATGCCTTATGTGTCTTTGAACACCCTGCTTGACTAATATTGAAACTGGCAGAGCTCATCACCAGCTCCCGGGGGTGAGCACTGCAGGGCCTCCCGGGAGCTGAGGATTCCAGCTGATGTGCTCCTTCTTGTGGATGTGAAATGCTTTGCTTTCATAGCTGCAAAGCCACAGCAGTTACAGATCTTCAATGGCACCTTCAAGTCTTCAATTTCATGTCTTCATATGTTCCAGAAGTCTTCAATTAATTAATTAGGCAATTATCTTTTAATAGCTCTTTTCTGCTGCTCTGGGCTACATATGTCCCTTTGGTTGGCTGCTACGTGACTTTATCCAAGGATCATTCTATTTTTAACTTGAGCAGTGCTTAGAGACCTCCTTCAGCCCAAGACCACCTTGTCTGCCCTGCTGGCAGTGTCTACATGGAGCAAAAAGTGGGTTTTGTGGTAATAACTGTGATCTGCAAGGTCTGGCCCCAGCTGGGGGAAGCAGTGGGCACCACTGCCATAGCAAGTGTGGAGAAATTATTAGGGTCACATTTCATGTAAGCTTTGGAATGAGAACTCTGGGAATATTTGGGTACAAATTGGCAACTTTCTTACAGCTTTTGTGAAATCTACTTAAATGCCCACAAAAATTATATAAATAAAATAAATATAATAATATTTCTTATTATAAATAATAAATAATAGAAATAATAGAAATGCTCCAGCCTGTTCCATGAGAAGTGGGAATATTGCGTGTGTGTTGTGACTCCTGCTTTGAAGATGTGACTGAACAGATTGTGTCTTGTCTGGTTCCTATTGCTGGAGGCTGCTGCAATGAGAAATGTGATGTTCAGAATCACTCATTGTTTCACCATGCAAACTGCAGAATAAATCCCAGGAAAACTTGGCAAAAATCATGGACTTTCATCTCTGAGCTGAAATGTGTTTGTTTTAATAGCTGGTCTGGGAGGCGCACTTTGAACTCCTTCTTAAAAAAGGCTTGTTTTAAGATTGTGAAAGATTGTACTTCTGCAGATTTCATATTGATCTTCTGTCATTTGAGAGTTTACAAATAGAATTGTTTCTTTTTGTTAGTTCTGAAAAATAAGGATTTTCTACATCCAGAAAATCCAGGAGCAGAAAAATTCAACAACCCTAGGATGGACCATGCCACCAATGGCAGACTCAAAATAGGACTTTAAAAAAGTGAGTAGTTTGGATGCATGAAATCTGTCTGTTCATAACAGAGAGAATTTTCTTTGGTGCAGCTCTGTTTTAGGAAATCTTACAGTATTAATCCCAGATAGACATGATAGACATGAATTTTCTCCATCCAAACACTGATGAACAATTTGAAAAAAGCAAACAGACTGTGATGAATTGTACAAAACCATCCCTGTAGCTGACAACTCTGTGTTCTGCAGAAGAATCAGACAATTAGAGCTGAATAATAATGCTTTCCCTTTCATTTGTATATTTCATGTTAGGTTTGAAAAATATTCTATAGGATTGTCATGACCTTGCAAAATATTGCTAAATATCTTTTTCCCATGTGATGGGAAATGAACGTGAATGGCAAAAGGTACCCATGTGAATGGTAAATTAAGTCAGTGAACTCAGAGATGTGAGAGAGGATGCTTGTAAAGTCAGAGACAAAGAATGAAATCCAGCTTCTAACCACTGGCTCATACAGGTCTGCCACCTATAAGGAAATCTTTGTAAATCTTAAAGAAGTTTTTGGCTTTACCTGGGTTTTCTTTGGTTTTATCAGGGTTTTACCCTGATATAGGAAAGGGAAAAAGAAAATCAGTATAGGTTGGATTGACCTTCCAGTTCTGAGAGAAAACTTTAGAGGTGTCAGGTGTCTAATTGTGCCTTAATTACCTGTATAATGGGACACAGTTACTTTGGAATATGCATTTCACTCCAGCTAGGGGTTAAAAGTAGCCATGTAAATGATGCAAACAGTATAAAATAGGGTAGAATAAAGCATTTCTGTAGGTCCAATTCTCTGATGTTTTACAATTTACGATCAAGAAATTAATGTACAATGATCCAAACAGCTCGAAATACCCCACAAGACATAATTAATCCAAAAGTATTTACAAGCAATAATTCAGTCAGGTGGTGAACAGAGTGCTAGTGATGAGCATGGAAGACTTCCAGCATTTGAGAACTGTTAGCTGCATCACCTAATCTGGTCCTGAAGATAATTGCCTAGCAATATTTATGAAAAAACAAACTGAAAAAAAGTTTAATCCCAGCACGTGTTCGTGTAGTTGAAGGGGAGCCCAGAAAGCTGCTGAGATCATAAAACGGAAGGTTATTTTCTGCTGGCTTTTATGCTGGAGTTAACATTTGCAAACGTGACCTTCCCCATGCAGGATGGGTCACCCTGGCAGCCCCGGAGGGCACTGATGGCCCTTTGTGTCCCTGCCCAGCTGCTGCCAGCCCTGCCCAGGGCCAGCAGACCCACACCAGGCAGCAGGGCTGTGACTGCCACCCTGGCTCCTGCCTGGACCTGGACCTGGACCTGGACCTGGACCTGGACCTGCCCTCTAAGGAGCCTCTCTCCCGGGTTAACCTCGTGGAAATATCTCCTAGCTTTGTCTCCAGTCCAGTCATTCTGAAATGCTCTTTGCTGCCTCATCCCAGATGTAGAAGCCATCCACTGAAGAGTTTCTCCAGTGTTTTCTTGGCTAGTTGACTGCTGCTGCCCGTTTTTCACTTTTTGGGCTCAAGTGCTGTGGAGCAGCTGCTCCTAAGTGCTGTGGAAGGAAAGGCAGCAGCCAACACTCAGACCTCACTGTGGGTTTGTTATGGATCCCTTGGAATGGGCAGCAGTGGCTCAGCTGAGAACCAGGATTAAAGAAAGTGATATTCTCAAAGTTTCCAAACTCTGGGGAAATAAATCAGTTGCTGAACAGTTCTCAGCCAAAGAAGCACCCACCTGGCCACCTCCTGCAGCCCTCAGGGGGATCCTGACACCCCACAGCAGGGAACTGCCCTGACCAAGTAACTTTTGTTCTCCTCTTCTTCCTTTGAGGTGAAAGGTGAGTGCTTTGGCGAAGCCACTTCTGGATGGGATTTTACCAAATGTTTGGCAGTATCTAAATTTTCAGCTGGGCTCTGGGAAGCTGATTTGGGTCAGTGGAGCACTCCTCAATTACAGGGACTGGAAGGTGCAGCATGTGGTTCTTTACTGAAGACACCTGTAGTACCTGGGAAGAATAGAAAGCTTCAAAAATAACTTAGGGAAAGAAAAGCAAATAATCAAATAAGCATTTTATTAATGAACCAGAAGAACAGCAAGTTAATTGAAAAGTGACACCTCCACACAAAAAAAAAAAAAAAAAAAAAAAAAAAAAAAATCTGGGACAAAAATAAGTAACTTTAATAAGGCTAAGAGGAAGGGAAATGGTTTGAGGATTTTTGTTTGATTTTTTTTTTTGTTGTTTATCACACTAAAATTCAATTTGATTGTTAGCGAAAGATCACACATCATAAAAGCAGCTTTTTCTTCCACAGCATATTTAATGCCAAAACACATCTAACAATGCATCTCCTTGCCCAGTTGCTTCCATGGATTTCCTGGGAGGTTGGAGAGTTTCCCTTGGGTCCAAACCCAGATGATGACACCTGTATTAGAAGAGTGGAGAAATAAAAGTTTGCCTGTTGTTTGCCTGCAGCTGTTGGAAGCATCTCTGAGCTTCCTCTTATTATCTAAAGGGAAAGCTACAGGTAAAGGAGATTTACACTGTGTAGCTTTGTCACCACAGGCTATTTATTATCATTGCAAAGCAAAGAAAGATACTGTTTACTTTTGATTTAATTACAGCATATTCCCACATATGATTTAATACTTTAATGGGAGCTCACACTAAATCTCTGTAGTAATTTTCTCCGCCTCTTTGGGCTCAAGATCTTATGAAGATTTAGGTGATTTATTTCAAAATCCATTCTCTTGTGGACTTCCAGGGTTTTTGTGATGTCAGTTGCTGTACTAATTCTTATTCACCGCACAATTTGATAATTAGTTTTGAAAACAATTTCACACTTTACTGGGAAAATAAAAAGGCAATTGTTTTGGTTACCATTAGAAAATAATAACCAGGAATGGTGGCTGAAGATTCGTCCGTGATACTTAAAGCACTGTGTGGACAACCTAATTCGTTTCTCTTATGTCATCAAAACAGTGCACCATGTTTTTATTCAGCAGCAGTAACAACAAAACAAAAAAAAAAGCCAAATTCCTTGAGCAATGCACAGTGTGTCGTGACTTTCCTTACTGATGGCTCTGGCGTTAGTTTTGCTACAATCCTAACTAGTTTATATTTATTATATAATTCTGTCTTGTGGTTCTGCACGTTTGCCAGATAATATCCAGAACGCAAAATGCTATTTAGTAGAAAACAGCAATAAAATTACTGTATAGCTTCCTCTGTGTGTTTTAATTGATCAAACAAAAGACTCTGGGTGGAACATAACACAACTAATTCTGGCTATGGGACAGAGATGAAACATTTAACTACCTCATTAGATAATCTCACCAAAAAGGCACATGAAGCTGAGTGACAAAGATAGGGGAAAGCTTCTCTGTAAGCACAGGGAAAACTTAGAGTGGAAATTAGATGAAAAAGAGAGTTGTGTGTGTTGAGTCTAGAGGAGAAAAGATTGGTAACTACAGTTTGGGGGGGTTTAGGGTTCTATTGCTTTGGTGAGATCTTCTGTGCTTAATACTTGGAGATCAGTCCTAACCAAAAGCAAGTTCAGTCTGATATGAAAATGCTTGAGGTATTCTTTACTGTATAAATAAAGTCACAAGGAAGAAAGAAAACGTCTTGGTAGGCACTGAGAAAAAGACCCACTGCCACTTTCACAGGTGGAGAACCTGAGCCTTACTCTGAGATAACACAGGCAGCAGATGGGCCACGAGTTCAGGGAGGTTGCAGGGTCCCAGAAAAACTGAATCACTTTCAAAGGGTTTCAAGGAGAGTTAAAGACAGCTCAGAAATCCTCCTGGTTTATTCAGGACTGAAGCCCAGGAAAGTCTGTGAAAATGCTTGTGTTTCCTGTAGTGGATCCAGAAGGACACCCAAAATATTTCTTCTTACAAAAGCTGTTCATGGCAGATAAAAAGAAAGTATGCAGCTAACTGTGAATAGCTAACTGTTGGAAGTAAACCTGGAGAACAAGGATTTACAGGGGTGAATCACAGCCTACCCACTGCTTGTCTCCTGTCTTTTATGCCTGGGCCTTAATGCCAAAAATACCATCAGACCACCTAACCTGAGCTCTGTTACCCAGCTATTCTTATTGAGCCTGTAAACTCCATCTGATCAGCCAGTTTTGGCACATTGCTCTGATTTAGCTGCTAACTTCATCAAAAGAACATCTTTCCTGCAGAGAAAAAACATACAAAGATCTCTTGTGCCAGTTTTTGAGTGATCAGCTGCTCTGGGAACTTCCTTCCCTTTAGTACAATTCAGTTAATCCTACATCTCTTAGGAAGGGCACATCTGTACCTAACTCATGCATCTTGAGTGTTACAGATATTAACAATGTCTGACCCAGTCCTTTCCTCATAAGGACAACTTCCAACACATCTTGTCCTTAGTTCTGTAAAAAGAATCATGTTTTACCAATGTTACATGATTTGTGTGATTCATTGCTCACACCTGCAATGTGAGACCTTCTCCACTTGCTCCAAGTGGAGCTGATTTGCTGGCTTAATTAGCTGGTTCCCTGAAGAAGATGAAACCTGAAGGAAGAAGCTAAGTTTAGCAGAGTGGTTGTGTGTTTTTGGGGGGAGAAGCTGCTCTTTGGATAAGGTGTTGTTGAAGATGAGTGGTTTTTCAGGATCTTGCTGGGCCAGGAGAAGAGAAATCCAGAAGTTGGCTGAAATGGTTATATGCCTGGAGATTAGGTATGTAAGTATATTGTAGTTCTGACTACTCTTAGTATCTACTGATTTCTGGAAATGTGGAATCTGGTTGGTGTTGTTGAGTGGCATACATATAAGTACTGTGCCTTGGTTAGGTGATAGTGGTGAACTCCATCAAGTTCATCATTAGTCCTGAGGAAAATTAGATACTAGGTCTTGCTATGGGATCCCTTTAAAGGGCTCGTTTGGGAGTTCTTTATTCAGTGCCAAAACAGTAATCAGCAAAACTCCAGATATGAGTGTAAGCTTCCTACCCTGCTGAATAGAGGAGATCCAGTTCACTTCTTCTTTCCTTAAAACAGTCATTTCTGCAGAAGGTGTGGTACCTGCTTTGGGCTCTACTTGCTTTAATCACATGTGCTAAAGGCTAATCATCCTGCAGGAGATGTTGATGTCTGTAACAGGGCTCTAGGCAAATGTGGCAGAGATTTCGAGTGTTATATTTTGTTTGTTTCTTAATGTGGAAGAGATTCTGTAACTAAAATCTATTTGTCTCCAGGTGCTCTTTGTAGTCTACTTAATGTAAGCATTTTCTTGTTAGATTACTGCCTGCCTCTGCACAGTTCCAAAATAGTGATTAAAACCTGCAGTGACTCAAGGCTTTCCCCTGGAAAAAAAAGAACTAATTCCACTAAGTGTTTATACCAAGATTCACTGAAGTAGTGCTGAGTCTCAGCAAAGTGCAGCTGTAGAGGAGATCGTGAGCTTTACCCAAAACTATGGGAGTTGTCATCCAGGATTAGAGGTTTTGAATCCTCCTCTTAGGAGGGTGCATCAGGGCTTTTGGAAGGAAAAGTTGGATTTTTAATAAAAGTAATGAATTAATTGTTTATCTGCAAAGCACATGGCAGGGATGTCACAGGAACTTCCTGCTGTCCCACATCCTTTTGCTCTCTCTGCCTGGGTTTGTGACAGGAGCTGCAGAAGTTGTTCTATCCAAAGATGTAAGCCTCACTTTCACTATACCTTGGTGTATCTGCTGGATTTGTACTTCAGTTTTGATTGAAGCCTTTGCTTGGAAGACAAAAGGTGTGCTGGAAGATATAGGATGAATTCTGACCTGGAGATCAACACAGTTCCTTGTGTCATATTCTGTCCCCTGAGATAGGCTGAAACTTCTTCTAGTTTCAGAGTAAAGGCTGTAAAATAGATTAAGTTAAGCTTTACAGGACATAATGAGCAAAGAATGCATCAAACTTCTTTTCAAAAAGTGAAGGTAGAATTCATTTAGTGCAGACTGCTTAATTAATGATGGATTATCTATTTACTGGTAGAAAGTCTGGAGTGTAACAGAGGTACATGTTTTGTATTTTGTGCTGTTAATTGTTTTTCCCACTTGTATGTTAAATGATGCTTTGCTTTCTTGTCAATGTATTTGTGAATCAATAATTCATAACCAACTAAACCCTTTGTTTTATTGGCATGCTGGTTATAGGAGTAGGCAGAGGTTTTTGTTTAACTGAAATATGAAGAGCCAAGACTTGTACCCAAGTTTTAGTTTAGGGAAGTGTTATAGCCACCTTTCATATTGGTTCAGTTTGAATTTTCAGACAATTTACAGATGAAAGGTGATATGTTAAATAGTGGGTACAAGACATGTATTTGCCCTCCTCTGTAACTTTCAGAGCAGACAGTGGGGTGCTGCAACACCGAGCCGAGTCCTGATGCGGGGCTCTCTGCAGGTGGTGATAAATGGAGTGTATTACTCAGCAGGGAGTGGGCCTTCCTCTGAGAGCTGAAGGATAATGCAGTGAGAGTGGAAAGAAATAAAGCTATTTTTTTGTGTGTGTGTGTGGTAGGGCTCCTTTTAGTCTAGTACATATCAAGTGGCCTTAAAGAATAAATCAAAAGTCTCAGCCTTATGCCCAATTTCAGGAAAATGCTGTGCTAGACTAAGTAGGAAAAATGAGGTGTTGGAAGGGTGAGGTTGACTGAATGGAATAACTATGTGAATAATATATTGTTTTGGTTTCTAACAAACACTGCTGTGTGAATAATGGTCTTTCACTGGATGAAGACCTTATTCAGCAATCCAGCTTTGAAAAGTTGAGCAAACAGGTTAATGCTGAGCAATACTTATAAACAAGTGTGCTGTGTGAAGAAGTGAATGTGGGTGGGTGTGGCTGTTGGACCTGCCAGGAAGCTTGGCAGATATTTACATGTGATCAAGAGGGGGCTGGCAGATGGGATGTGTCCTCCCAGATCTCTGAAAAGGACCATGCTGGGGCTCTCCCCCCTTGTCCCACGCTGTGGATCTCTACCTGTTCTGGTTCATACACTTGCCATCCATGCACCTGCTTCCATCTGATCATCTTCACGCTCTGTCACTAAGAGGGAGCAATGCAGATTTGTGTATTTTCCAGTGGAATAGTTCATATTTTAATCTTAAAATGTAGGTAAAAGCAATCTGCAGTATTTTAATGATTCTCCTTAAAGGAGTGTAATGCATCAACTGGCACATGAAAAACTTACTGGTGGTGACCCACGAGGCCTGGCTGAATAGGGAGAAGAATAATCTGCAAGAGTATCTCCAAATGCAGTGTTGGCTCTTGGCTCAACAGTGAGTCTCTGTTCCAGTGCATTTAGTCAACTCAAGCCCCAACACAATGATGCCTTACTGGTAGCCACCCTGCATGTGTTTCTTGTGATTGCTAGGCTCAACTGAGTGTCCCCAAAGTGGCTGTGGACTTCTGGGCACAAATTCTGCTCAGGCATGTCCAAATATCCACTGTTAGGTTCTAGTGTTTCAAAACTGTCCTTAGTGCTCACAAAAAAAAAAAAAAAAAAAAAAAAAACACTTGGGGGAGGGGTTTTCCCAGAG